>PVHP010022560.1:0-28256 GCA_004024765.1 Zapus hudsonius
TTCTTCGAAGTCAGGGGTGGCTTGTCTTGGTGCTGTGGTTTATGCTCAGGCAGCAGGGTGCTTGTCTCAGTGACTGACCCTTGTAGGAAGGTCGGTCAACCAGGAGGCTCTGCAAAGAACCAAGAAGCAAGTACTGGAAATGAAAGCGCAATTAATGTGCGTGGAGCTGCAGCAAGTTGGGGTGAACTCGCTGCCTGCTGAGCTACGTGGGGGTGGAGAAAGCACCAGGGAGTCCCAGAGGAAATGACATCAGTCAGGAAAACTGCCATGAAAGAAGTCCCAATGGAACTGCACAGCAGTGGCAGCACAAAGGGGACACGGTGGAGAGGGACACCAACTCCCACATAGAAAAGCTGCTCACTGTGCACTGAGTGTGGGACAGGGGAAGGTACTGTGCACTGAGTGATAGAGAGAAGGTACTATGAACTGACTGTGACAGGGAGAAGGTATTGTGCACTGAGTGACAGGGAGAAGGTACTGTGAACTGAGTGTGTGACAGGGATAAGGTACTGTGTACTGAGTGACAGGGAGAAGGTACTGTGCACTGAGTGACAGGGAGAAGGTACTGTGCACTGAGTGATAGGGAGAAGGTACTGTGCAGAGTTGTGGAATGGGCAAGGTGGCTGGCCATGCTCCAGCCAGTCTGCTCAGCTCATGGCATTTCTCATGGCGTCTGCTGTGTGTCTGAAGGCCTTCCCTTCCCTCTCCTCCGCTCTCTTCTCCTTCCTTCCTCTTTTTTCCCCTTCCTTCCTCTCCCCTTCCTTTCCTGTCTCCCCCCCCCCCCCGTACAGCTGAGAAGAGCTTTCTGTGTTCTGATGCATTTCTTTGGCCACTGGACATGGTCTTGGCTTGTGAGGCGGCCTTATATGTAGCTGTCACCTCATCCTGGTGGTCAGATTCTGCACGTTTGTATATGTGTCTTTTATTTGTACCTGTGCTATACATCCCATAATACATTCCCAGCTTTATTTTATTCAGTTATTTAAAAGAGACCCCAAAGCATAAAAGTACATTTTAAAAAACCCCACCATCAAATTGTCTTAAAATCATTCCATCGCATGAATTTGGTTTTTTCCTTTCTTTCCTTCCCTCTGGGTGCATGTATTTAACAACTTATTTCTATATACAATTTATATCCAATAAATTTATTTTTATTTTCTTTATTCGATAGTTGAGTTTGTCTAATTAGCTTACTCTTTACAATGTTTCTCTCTCTAGACTTTTGTACAGAGCCATCAGGGAAATGGGTGGATTCGTGTCTGGCTGTTGGGTCGTCTTTTCCCTCCACAGCGAGCAGCCTTTTCTAGTGGTTCATTTAACATCCCCTCAGTCAGTGTTTGTCCCGAGGCCCAGTGCCTTAGTGAATTGTGGTCCCAGGTAGACTTCACAGCTTTCTGGCAAGTGTGCTGCGCAAAGAACCTTTAAAACACCTGCTTGCCGCCAAGCACACAGGGGTCACCCTGCATTCTCCCCAAGCTTCCTCCTGGCCCCTGGGCCATGAGTGCCTGTCCACATTGTCATCCAGATGGCTGTGCGGGAGGAGCCTGCCCTGGATTTAGACAGTCACATAAAGCACTGGACATGTGAGGCAGGCCCACCAGAGAGCAGCAGAGGACACGTGTCAAGGGCTAAGGTGGAAGCCAGGCGCAGGTAGGGCAGCCAGCACCAGGAGAGGGTGTGAGTTCCGCCACCTTGGTGGAGGTGGACTCTCCAGCAGGGGACCTGGGCCGTAGGTGAGCCTGGGTTGTGGTGCAATGCCTCCATACAAAACACATATATAGAAAGGTGTTTCTTCCCCGGAGTGCTGCTTCCCCACTGCCGAGTGGGTGACATCCCGGGTGATCCATCTCTCCTTATTAATCCCACAGGGGCTCATACTGGAAAATAAATGAGACTTATTTGTGCTTGCAAATCAAATTGCCATAAAAGGTTATTTCAATAGACACAGGCAAAAATCATAATAAAATAATTTAGTAAAAATGGGAGCTAAGAGTATGCTTAATGGAACATGATGAGATTTAATTTTCTTACTTTTTCCATCATTAAAGCTCCATTATCTTTTCTGAGACCTCATTTAGGCTTCCTGCCACAGCGCAGCTCTGAGGCATCTCCGAGGCACATATATGAGGTGGTGAGTTCCATCAGAAACAAAAATAGCTGATAATGTCTGTTCTTTCATTTCTGCTGTTTGATATCTGTGTCTCACACCAGAGTTTCTTCTCCACTCCTCTCCGCCTTGCCTCCTGAAAGCTGTAAATATCATTATCCAGGAGCTCTCACAGGAAGAAAGTTTGATTCTCCAGTTAAAACAGAGCTGCAGAGGCTGGGAGGCCGTGGAGAATTCATCGGGTGCTCCTCTGCCCTCGAGCTCACCCACAGCTCAGACAGGAGCCGCCCTTCCTGGTTTGCAGAACTTGATAGATCAGAGGGGCTGAGGACTGAACCCCTATGAAACAAGGCTGGCCCTTTGGGGTGGTGTAGCTGGGGAAGGGTGCTGACCTGTCTAGCCAGAGGCGAGCCTGGTTTGGTTTTACTGAGTCCTAAGTCAGTGAGGCCCACAGCACTGAGCAAAAGCAGAGAGGGAGGTGCTGGGGTCAAGTGCTGGGTGTTTTGTCACAGGGAAGGGGTTCAGAGAAACTGGCAGCAAAAGATGCCTTGTGTGGGGCCACCATGAAACTGCTGGGGCCCTGTTCTTGCCCACGCCATGCAGGTACGACATCACTGATAGGTATCATTGTGTTCCAATGGCAGCCTTTCTTACTTGCTTCCAGGCTGACTTGGAACTTACTTTGTCGCTCAGGCTGACCTCGAACTCATGGTTTCTACCTCAGCCTCCTTCTGTGATTATAGGCATGTGTCACCACATCCTCCCTCTCTTGCTGCTAATTCCACTAAATCCAGAGTAAAATAATAAACTAAATTGTGAACAAGATTTAGTGTGGATTCCAAAAGTTTGAGTGAGATGGGGGGGTCAGAGTGGCTGGCTTCAGTGTGCTTCTGGAAGGTCATGTAATGTTCCCAGTTCCCGTGTGAACCCTCATCTGCAGAAGCCATGGCCAGTGCTGCTTCTCGAAGCCTCTTCCTGTTCCACACCTGCCATTTCTTCCTCCAGCTCCGTTTCCCCATGCCATCCTTCCTCCCTCAGCTTTCTCACGTCCCTTCTTCCTCCATCCCATGATTCTTAGCTTTTATTTTAACGTCTATCTTTCTCTGACCTGCACAAGGGAAGTTTAATCCAGCTGCCTTACCACCCCACCTCCTAAAGTCAATATAGCTGTTAAAAATCAGAAGCCTTCCCTCCCTATTCTCTCCACTCTTATGCTCAGAGGATTTCTCTAGGACTGGCAGGGCCGGTACCCGGATGCTGAAGCAGGGCCCCGCGCAAAGGAGCAAATGGCCCAGGTGAGCCTTGACCCCCACGGGCACTGACAGCGTGGTTGGGTTCCAGCTGGTGTGTGGGCTGGTGTGTTGGGTGCCGGCTGGGCCTAGGAAATTAAACTTGAGGAGAGGTGTATGTGTTCACAGTCTCCTTTGCTGGGTGGGTTAGTCCTTGACTTCTGGAATGTCCTTCCTGCTGTTTGCCAATCACATTCTCTGCTGCACACACTGGCCTTTGGGTTGTCAATCCTTTCTCCAGACCTTTTCCCAGCACAAGATGCCTTGATGGTCAATTTTCATTGTCAACTTAAGTGGACTTGGAATCACCCAAGGAGGAGCCATACTTCTGTGTCTGTCTGTCTGTGAGGCTGTTTTCAGGAAAGCTGAACTAAAGAGGGAAGGTGCACCCTGAATGTGGGTGTCTCTGTTGTAGAAATATCCGGTAATAAACAGACAAAGCCTTTGCAGCAAGAGGAGAGAGAGGGGAGTTTAATTTTCACCTGGGCCCGGGATCCAAGCCTAAATGAAGCATTGGCTGCGAACCCCAGTTACAAAGATATTTTATAGTACAGAGTAGGGTATGTGACATTATGCAAATTACCATTATCTAGTAGTTCACACATTTACAATAGGTCTCAGGAAATTCAGATATTCCCCCCAGGTATCCTCCTGCCTTGTCTCTTCCTTATCTCACAGAACTTCAGAGCCCTGACAGTTTCCCACTTCATTCAAGGAGATTAGCCATCTGGCAGACAAACATCAGTAGGATGTAACAGTGAATGTAGGGGGGGCTCATTTTGCTACAATATCTCCATCCCTTGGGCTGGGGTCCCAGACTGGATGAACAGGAGAGAGCAGTTGAACTCTTTGCTTCCTGACTGTAGGTGCCACATGACCAGCTACCTCACACGCCTGCTGCCAGGACCTCCCCGCCATGAGCCAAAAGGCGAAGTCATTTCTGAAGGAGGCTCTTGGTGTGTAATGTCTGCATTCTCTAGCTGCTGGGACCTGAGCAGCATTGCTCTGTGTCACAGACTGCCCCAGGCACTAGGAGGTGACAGAGTTTCTGTCCTGCCTCCAGGGGGTTCGGTGTTGTGGTGAGGGCAGGCATGGGCACTGTTGGAAACTTCCCCACGCCCAGTTTCAGGACCTGGCATTTGGCCTGAAATTTCAAGAGATTAGTTTATGATTATTTTGGGCGGTGGCGGAGATCTGAGGAAAGACAGAAGGACTCACACGCCCATATGCACACTCATGTTTTCTCATCTGTCCTCCCTGCTTGGAGCTGGTCTTTAGCTCAGGGAAGCTCCTTGTGAGAGGCTGAGTACTGTTCCGTTTTATACATTATTCATCCACTCCTCTATGGACACAATGGCTCAGTCCACATCTTCCCTGATGCGGACAGTGCTACAGTGAACTTACCCAGAGTTTTCCCTGAGACTTCCGGCATCCACCTTAGATGCTAGAAGCCTATGCTGAGGCTATCTATCCTGGGGGTCCCTTGCTGTGTCCTTGGGGTATGGAGCAGTCTTTTATGAGGATGGTTGGTATGGAGGTAGCTTCTTCACTGCACACTGCTTACCACCTCTCATTGCTGTACCATCCCTGGACCATCACTGCTGTCTGGGTGTCTGTTTAGTAGCTGTCCCCACACTGGTGTCGGCCACACAGCTATGCTTGTTGATGGGGGTGTTTCTTCACTCAGCGATGCCCTCGTCCTTGGGCTTGGCTCCCTCTTCTAGCGGCCAGTCTATTTTGGCACCATGGCTTTAGTCCATCTGTTATTCCTTTGCTAATGAGCTCAGTCCTTCATTTCTGTATTGATAAGACTGACATTGTGTGTGCCAGGTGGTGCGTCTTGCCTCACGCTCAGTGTTGAACCTCGAAGACTCTCCTGGAGATGGGGGGGAGTGGTGGGAGGCTGGGCACATTGTCACACAAAGCGAGAGCACAGGGGGCACCACCACAGCCCAAATCAGTGCTTCTTGGGTTCTTCCACCCCAACTCCAGGTGCACAATTGTTGTTGGTGTCCTGGGGCAAAGTCTCACTCTAGCCCAGCCTGGCCTCTAATCACACTTCCTGCATTCTCCTGCCGTGCAGCATGGTGGGGCATGGCTTCTACCACCCAGAGCCAGCCTCTGATTTGCCCCTGAAGAGCATGGCCAGTTGTACTTGCTCTGCTCCCCTCAGCCCTTCCTTGCTTGTATGTGTGGGAGCATGTACATGCCCAAGTGTGGGCAGTCTGTGCACATGTGTGTGTGGAGATCAGAGGACAGCCCCAGGTGTCATTCCCCAGGTGACATAATCTTTTTTTGAGACAGGATCCCTTCCTTCAATGGCCTGGAGATTGACAAGTTTGGTAGTTTGAATGGATGTCCCCCAATAGATTCAAGTTTATTAAAGTTTGTGAATTGTCTCCATCCTTTTGGCTGGAGGTGTCACTTTGGCTTGGCCTCCTGGGGTATAGCCCTAAGGTAATTCTGGGGTGGATGTGAAATTCCAGTGATACATATGCAAAGAGTAGCCAGAGCTGAAATCTGGCAGTCCTGCAGTTAGTTAGATTTGGAGTGTGGTGGCTGCTGGTGGTGGGTTTCTCTCTCTGCTTGGATCTGTGAAGGGGCCAGCCTTTTTCTTCATTATTAAATTTCCCCTGGATCTGTTACTTTAATAAATACTTTCCTCCCCAAACTGTGCCTGGTTTGGAGATTCATCCCAGCAGTGTGTGGCTGACTACAACAACACACCTTCTGATTCCTCCACACTCACACTCACACTCACACCTTTTGTCTCCTTCACAGTCACACCTTTCCACAGGCACTGCCCTTTTCCTTGGCTATTAGCTGCTGCTCTCTGAGTTCTCCTCACTTAAAAAAGAAGAATTTATTTATGTTTGCTTGGGTGTGTGTGGTGTATGAATGCGATTGTGCAGATTGATCACGTGGGGAGGTCCTTCCCTGTCTCTCACCACATAGGTCTTTGAGGCAGGATCTCTCTCCTAACCCTGAGCCACACAGTTCTCTGGTCTCCACCCCCAGCCCTGGGGTTATAGATATGCCCATCTTTTTATGTGGGTTCTAGGGGAATCAAGCTTGAGTGGTTCCCCCCTTCCCATAGGCCCTTATGCTTAAGGGGTGAGCACTGCTCACCACCAAGCCGTCTCCACAGTCCTCTCTTCGTTTGGAGTCATAGCAGCACACTGTCCCGAGGTCTCTTTGAGCCATTTAGAAGCCGCCTGTCTGAAACTGGAAAGGAGAATAAAAATCTGAGGTGTAACTTCTGTGAAGTTCTCCCTGGATGCTGAGCAGTGGTTTCAGGAATCTCTGGAGTAGAAAGGAGCCATTTCCCATTGTGCCTGTGGGACCCCTCGTCTCTGCTTTATTCTGTGCAGCATGTGTTTGGTACTGGGCATACAGAACCCTCTAGTGATAACGGGGTTTGATATGATGCCAGGTGTACAGAACCCTATAGAGATAACGTTGTTTGATATCACATGTACAGAACCTCTAGTGATAATATTGGTGAGGGTGTGTGATATCTAGAACATTCTTTCCCTCACCCTCTGCAGATGGTATGGTGGGATGGAAGAAGCCTTCATTCTGCTGTGTCTCTGGAACCTCTGGGTTGGGAGCTCAGACCCTGGTTTGCTGGGATTCAATGCTGGCCTCTCAGAGGGGAGAAGAGAGAAGAGGGGAACAGGAGAGGAGAGGAGGGGGAAGGAGAGAAGCGGAGAGGAGAGGAGGGGAAAGAGGAAAGGAGGGGAAGGAGGAGAGGAGAGAGGAAGGAGGAAAGGAGAGGCGAGGAAGGGAGGGGAAAGGAGGACTATATCACAGGCTTCACACCTGTAACCCAGCACCTGGAGGCTGGGCCTGGAGGATTGCTGTCCTGAGTTTAGGGAGAGCTGGCTATATAGTGAGACATTGTCTCAAAAAGAAAAGAGACGGAAGAAAAGTTACATTTCATCATAAAATGTGTGTGTCAAATAGATTTATCTCTAGCAAGATTCACCTGTATTTGTGGGGACCAGGGAGCTGTAGGGGTCCTTTTACCAAACAGGACCAAGAAGGATAAGCCTCCCTTTCTGCCACGAGAGTAGCTTTCCCACGTATCGTTAGTTATTTTATCACGAATAGCATGTCCTGTCATCTCTGTGTGTATTAATCACCCTTTCAACCCGCCGTAGTAATAATTAGATGAAGTGGGGAGCACATCATCATCTCCTCATTAATCTTCTTAAACCGGTGTCAGCAAAGCAGTGAAATGTTAACAACCACCACAAAAGTATCTCCAGCGGCCTCTGAAGATGGGCCCTATGTGGAAGCATGTGCTTGACCTCGAGGGAGAAACGTGACATGGGTCACGTGGCTCTGCACAGTGGGCGTTGCAGGTCACTGTGACCTAAGGAACTCTCTACAACATTGACAAGTGTTGCCTGGAGAGTGACCAGCAGAGGGACAAGTCCAGTAAAGTCCTCAATGGCTCCTGAAGCTTTTGCCCCAATGAGTTCAGTGGGCCATCATTTCAAGGTTATTTCTACTTAGAAGTTGGCAGGGAAAGCGATATGGAAACCTGTGTGTGTGACTTCATAAGGACTCAGAGTGACAGAGCTCAACACAGGAAATGCACATGGCAGTACAGTGGAAAGATGGGTCAGAGGGAGCCAGTGAGCGTGAACATGGAGAGAGGATGCAGGTGAAGGTTTACAGAGCCAGTGAGCGTGAGCATGGAGAGGACGCAGGTGAAGGCTTACAGAACAAGTGAGCATGGAGAGAGAGGACGCAGGTGAAGGCTTACAGAGCCAGTGAGCGTGAGCACGGAGAGGATGCAGGTGAAGGGCTTATAGCATCTGTATGGCTGTCAGATTGCTATGCAGGATTTGCTTGCAATGTATTTGAACCTGTAAATGAATTTCTAGGGAAATGGAAGTAAACAAAATTGAGTCTGATGCAGATGTTTTAGTAGAATGTATAAAAATCAATATATTTTGAAAGATTATTGGTAGGACTGGGGAGATGGCCCAGTCAGTAGGGCTTGCTGCACAAGTGTGTGGACCCCAGCTCAGGTTCCCAGCACCCATGTAAATTCTATGCAGGCATGGTGGCAGCCTGTAGTTCTAGTGCTGGAGGTGGGGATGGAGTCAGATAGTCCCTGAGTATGCTGGAGCTAGCTAGGCTGGTTGAGTAAGTGTGCTCTGAGTTCAAGTGAGAACTCCCTGATTCAGTAAAATTAAGTGGAGAGCAAGCCAGGAAGACACCCATGGTAAACTCAGGCCTCCACATGCACACACGTACATGCAACCCACACATACAGTGCAGCCCACACATGCAAACATGCGTATTCACATGCATGCACCCTACAACAGTCACATGAAGAGAGAGAGAGACTTATTGTCAAAAGACATAGTAAGCTTAATTTTTTTTATGGGTGAATTCTACGTCATCGACTAGAAACAGTTTCTAGAAGCACAGAGAGAATTAGAGTAAAGCAGAGGGCCTGGCAGGCAGAAATGGACAAGAAAGCAGACAAGAATCCAGACATAGGTCATTATCACCTATGGACGTGCAGCTGTCCTAGACACACAACAGACAGAACCCAGTGGGAACTGCAAGAGGAAACGCAGCCAGTGTAGCACCCCAGGAGGAAACAGCCCAGTGTGGCACCCTGGGAGGAAACACAGCCCAGTGTGGCACCCCAGGAGGAAACGCAGCTGCTCCTGCAGACCTTGGCATCTGTGTCTGCTTACAGGCTTCTCCAGCTGCCATGGTCACTCTGTCCTGCCACCTTCTGTCACGGCAAGGGAGTCTTCACTGTTCTTTGTACAGTGACTTCTCTCTTTGCTACCAGGTGAACACTGCGAGCGTTTTGTTTCCTCTTTGTTCACTGGTATGTGCCAAGTGCACTTAGCACTTAGTAAATGCTCATCTCAGGGCAAGGAGACAGCTCAGCCGCTATGAGTGCTTGCCACAAAATTTTCATTTAAAAAGAGAAACCTGTAGACTGTTCTGCACAAGCAGTGACCATAATGCAAACTGGGGACTTTGGTTGGTGACTATGCATTGGTGATAGTTCATCCGCTCTAATGAAAGTAAGGAGGTGGCAGTAAGGGAGTGAGGAGGAGGGAACTGGGACAAAGGGGAGGTCCTTGTATTTTCTAGTCCATGTTTCTGTGAACCTCAGACTGTACTTGCAAACAGTCTACTAACTTAACCCCAAAGAAAGGTGCTTACGCAGGCAAGAACACCCTGGAGAGCTGGAGACCATCTGAGTTCAGTCCCCCAGGACCCAGAGAAACAGCTGGTGTGCCCACCACACATGGAACCTCAATCCTGTGGGAACAGATGTGAAAAAGACTGGAGCTCCACATTCAGAGAGAGAGAGAGAAAGAGAGAGAGAGAGAGGGAGAGAGAGAGAGAGAGAGAGAGAGAGAGAGAGAGAGAGAGAGAGAGAGAGAGAGAGAGACCCAAGTGAGCTATCAGGGAAGGACCTCTGAAGACATTCCCTTCTGGCCTGTGCACTCCTGTGAGCACATGCATGTGCACTACACACACACAGACACACACACACACACACACACTCATCCCAAGTGCAACATGGTGAGGACATTGCTGTACCTGGAAGCCTGTCACTTGCTTCTGATCCTGTTCCTCCACTAACTTTCTAGTTCTAGAACTGCATCCTGCTCAGGTGCAAGGGAAACTTTACAGAGAGTTGCTGAGGGATATGTGATAAGATTCTGTCAATCTGCAGCTTTTCTGTAAAGCTAAAGCCACTTCAGAAGTTTATTTCAAGTGTATTAATCTGAGGAGTTCCAAGATCCTTCAGTATTTAAAAAGGAAAATCAAAATTTCATTTACTCTCACAAGACTTCAGTGAATCTCATCTGGATCACTCATTCCAAAGGCAGGTGCAGCCCCACTCTCCTGACCCTCCCACCTTGTTACTTGTTAGCATGCTATGTTATTACCTGTGTTCTGTTCTCTTGCTCACTAACATGTTATGTGATTACTCGTGTTATGCTCTTGTTTGTGGCTCATATCTGTGATACAGGACTCTGTTCACTGGGGTACTTCTTGCTCCACGGCACTGCCTGACACGGAACAGCTATTCATTAATTAAGTGAATTAATAAATCTGTTATAATTTATGCTTAAAAACAGAGAAACCCACCTCTGTGAGAGAGAGAGAGAGAGAGAAGTGGGGAAGGGGAGTCATGAATGTGAGTCTCCAGATGGGACTGGGGTCTGTAGAGTGGTCCTGGGGCTGGACCAGGACTGGACAGCTAGGTAGACTTCAAGGAGGACTCACTGTCAGTGGACCAGAGAGTCAGGCCTTCTGTTGTAAGTCTCTCAGAAGTCTCTTCACTTCGTGGAGTGAGGGCTTGTCCCCAGGGTCCTCTTTGTGAAAGTGCAAACAGGTAATCTACCCTTGTGTAAAGAATGAAATGATGGAGGTGATGAGATCTGTGTGGTCGTGATGAAACCCATGGTCTGTTGCAGGAGCATCAGGAGAGCATTCTGGGTAACACCATGCAGAGCGTGATCGCGTTACTCAACAACCTGGTCACCTGCAAGGACTCCAACATGAAGCTGCTTTATGAACAAGGTAAACGTTCCTTAGACGCAGCCTCTGGTTCTGCCCACGTGCACGTTCGCACCGAAGTCGGTGAGTCCAAGTGCAGATCATGGTAATGACATGGCCAACAGAAGCAGAAAGAGCAGGTCCTCTCCTCCCTCTCCTTTCTCTTACTGCTCAGCCAGTGGCATTGTTTTCTGTTGACATGATTTTTTTGTTGGTGGTGAAAGAGACAGGTAGGTAGGTCAGGGTGGTCTTGAGCTCCCAGAACCTCCTGCCTCCACCTTCCCATTGAATGGAATTATAAGGTCACTTACTATTTTGATATTTCATTTTATTTATTTCTTTTTTTTTTTTTCGAGGTAGGGTCTTACTCTAGCCCAGCGTAACTTCTAATTTCCTGTATCGTCCAGACTGGCCTCGAACTCACTCCGATCATTCTACCTCTGCCTCCCAAGTGCTGCACCAGGCCCAGCTTTATTTATTTATTTTAAGTTTAGAGAGGATATTACATTTTAGAGTCCTGCTTATGTGGGTATTACACTTAAAATGTTTATACTGTTTTTCCTACCCCAAGAATGATACACACTAAATTTTTACAAAAATTATTTCTTTATTATTAGCATACAAAGAATTGGGTTTCATTGTGTTGTTTTTCAAGAACATTTCTCTTGTGTCCACCCTCCCATTGTGTACGAACTTCCCATGAGCCCCCTTGGCAGCATTCCTGGGCACAGCAACATCTCACTGTTCATGGAGGGGGCCCCATCTCTTCCCAGTGTTCATCTCTTGCTGTTGCAGACCGTTCTGCCGTGGGTAACCTTATACCTGATTCTTTCCCGCACGATCTGGAGTGTGTAGATCAAAGGATGTGAACACACTCACGATCTGGTACATACTATGTGGTGTTCAGATTTATGCTTCTGCCACGTCCAGTGAGATTGCTTGTCTTTTAAATTAGTGCATGCCACATGTCCCCTTCGTGCGAGACTGTTGTGTCCTTCCGAAATGCTTTGCCCTTTCTTTAGGCCTGTGTGTTTATCTTGTCCTGGGAGGCTTTATCTTTTTTTGCTTCTAGCTAGAAATGAGGAACATATGCATTATGTCTTCCAATTTAGGAAAGCAGTCCAAAGTGTGGGGCTCCAGGTAGTTTGAGGCGAGCTGAATGGTCAAGCTGTGACAGTGTCCTGGGAATGGCAGCTATGGAGGGTCCAAGCAGGTGGTGCTTCTGACAGTGGGATTTCTCTTAAGAACTTTTCTGAAAGTCATTGATTCTGTAAATCATGAATGCTCATCCCAGTAAATAAAAAACCCATCTATGAATTTCTCTGAAATATCCTTCTCTCCAGCTTGGACAGAGAACCAGGGCACGGTGGGGTTAGATATTCCGTAGCCCCACTGGCTGTCTAGCTGAGATGCTGGAGGAGGTGTCAGATCCCTGAAAATGAGGCAACAGAGGTTTGCAGGTACTGACCCATGAAGGCATGGGACAGTGTGACTGAGGTGAGATGGAGGATAAACGTCCTGAGGACGTAAATGTTTAGCCATTTGAGAGCAGGTGTGTGGAGGTCAGATCTCAGCCCCCGTAAGAGCTCAGGTGGTTTATCCTGGCTAAGGAGACTTCTTTGTCAGGCCCCTTGTTGACACAGGATGGATGGTTTCACACTCAAATATCTTGTTTTCTTCTGGTCCAGGATTTCTTCATTTTTTCCCCCCTCCAAACCTCTTTTCATACAAGAAATTTTTAAGTGATCCTACATATAAAGGAATATAAAGTAGGTACACAATCAAACATTTGCGGCTAATAAATCAAGGAATTAATAAACAGTTCTTTTATATTCATATAATTTTACCATTTACTAAACAGGCAAGCAATTTGTGTATGATGGGATAGACATCACAGTTTAACACACTACAACCCAAAGACACATGCATCTGGTGCAACTAGGGAATGACAGTATAAAAATATTATAAATCTATGCTTTCCATAATTAAACCATTCTGTTTCTATAAAAGCAGAAAATTTATTATCTAGAGTGAAACAGTGTCATTCACACAATGGTCCTGAGCTGTGCTGAGGTTGGTGTGTGCGACATTGAGACATCTTAGGGTGACTGGGCCCTGGAAGTAAAAAGCAGGAATGTCCTTGGGTCTGCCCTTGCAGCCTCCATTCTGCTGGAGGTCAGAGAAGGACCTGGCTTCTCCTTATCTCTTCACTAAAGGAGTTTCCTAGATCCGTTTTTCTATAAACAACCTGAGCCCCTCCCTGGAGTGGAGGTCTCCATTTCTAGAATTCAGATGTAAACTTGGCATTGTGGTTGGTCAAGCTGAAGACCCCAGAACTTGGTGTCATGGACCAATCAGCTGTCTCTCTGGCTCACCTGAGCCAGAAGGTATAAACACCAGGGGAGGACTCCCTCTCTGCCCTCTTGGCTGGCCAGCTCAGATTCCTGAGCCTCTAGGTTTTGGTAAACTCCCCTCATCTCAGCCGACAAGGGGAGGGGAGAGACCCCCTTACTCCTACATGGATTTTTTTTCCACCCTCTACAAGGCCTTTTACACTTTCTCTTCTTTCCTCTCTTACCCCTTTTCATGTTCTTTCCAGACCCACCGCCTGGGCTAAGTCTCAGACCACGTGGGTGCTCCCATTCCCCTTCCTTGGTCCACAGACTCTCCCTTCCCTCCTGACTTCTGAATATTATAATCATTTAGTAATCATCCTTCTCAGTCTTGTTTTTATTTAATTCTTTAAGTAAAACAGACAAGAACTCAGGGTACAGGATTCAAGATCCCTTTCTTGAACCCCAATACCCCATATCAGCACGACAGTATGTGCACTGCCTTGTGTGCGTGCGCGCTGTGTTCAGAGCCAAGGCTGCAGTGAAGTCTCAGGACAGAGTGCAGGTGGTACCACCACAAACACCTCACGTTCATGACGTCAGCATCTTGACTGTTCCTGCTGCGCTGAGAACATGTAGCCATGTTTCTGACCCTCTCATATTTAGTTAAATGATCCCACTGGAGTTGCTGCCCACTTTTGAGGTTTTGTTCTGTCCCTTCCCACCTCCTAACTGTATCCCCCAAGTTCTCACAGGACACAATACCTGGTGTGAACTGGAAGTCAGAGTAATATGAGAGGATGAATACAAGGGAGTGAGTCAGTGGTCTAAGGCTGCTGCTGGGAGCCATCTGAGATTCAGCCAGTCAGTAGCTTGTTATAGCTTACTTATATAAATAAAGCTTTATTGGCACATAGACACATGCCTTCCTTTGGTTGGCTATGGCTGGTTCTATGCTGTAACGGCAGGGTTGAGGCATTGGGACAAAGACTACATGACTCACAAAGCTTAGACTATTTGCTCTGAGGCCTTTTGCACAAGAGTTTGCCAAGCTTGGGTCCATAGTGTGGACCGAGGGATCTCCTGGAGGTCCAGCAGGAAAGAGGGCTGCAGAAGAGACCATGTCCTAAGTGAGGCAGGCTTCAGATAAAGTGTAAAGGTCTATGAAGAGATAGAGGAGAGTTGAGTTGAGGTCCTGAGGCCACAGCAGGAAGGGTTCACAGGTTGGAGTGGGTGCGGCGTGGTGCCGGAAAGGGACATGTGCAGATCTCTTGCTGCTGAGACTACAGGAGGTGAACAGGACCCGGGATCCCAGGTTTCTTGGGTAGCGAGTGGACACTAGGGCATGTGGAGCCCAAGTGTGCTGCAAGAGGTGAGGGGTCAGGGCAGCAGGAGAGCCCCGTCGCCCCAGAGCTCCACCCTGACTCTTACTGATAGATGTGAGAGGAGTGGGGGTGGGAGGGCCACGTGGACAACCACTGATGGCAATTTGCAGAGATGGACACCTTGAAGGAAGCCCAGAACCCTCCAGAGACTGACCAGCACTGCCCTCATGCTCCAGATGACCTTGAACTCCTGAACCTCACACCCCTACATCCAAGGGCTGGGATTCCAGCCAGGCACCATTGGCTTTGAATTTTATAGCATATACCTCGGGTCTTTATCTTAATTTCTTTTCTTTTCTTTTTTTTTTTTTGCTTAAATATTTTCATTTATAAATGAAACATTTAGGGGAAGAATTATAAAACAAAGTAGGACTGTTTGTTTATATTTGAAAAATATCAGAGCTATTAACATTTTGAAAGTGGCTGAAGCTCGTCCCTGCGCGGTGACCTTTCCATAATGGATAGGAATCACAGCCCAGCTTGCCCGGCAGAACTGTCTCAGGGTAATGGATTTACATGACACGTTGCAGAACCCCCCCCACACACACATACAGAGACACAAAGCCATAGTACCTTCAAGAAGCATCTAGAGAAATCATGTTTGTTGTTATGGTTTATGGAATGTCAGAAATCAAAATACTCATTTTTTACTAGGTTCATTATTAATCTGTCTAAATCAGTGTTTACTGAAGAGGCCGGAAAATCACCAAGAGAGTGGTTTGAGCTATGCGAATAAAGAAAGCACACCTATTGGCTCTCTGATTCTTTTACTTGTAGCAATAAGATTCGAAGCCAGGTGTAAAGGCTTGTCTTCCTAGCACTTGGGAGGTGGAAGCAAGATTAAAAGTTCAAGGCCAGCCTGGTCTATAATGAGACCCTGTCTCAACAACAACAATAAAAAGAAAATATTCAAACCAGCATTATACAGGAGGGGCTGGCAAGCTGTTCCTGCAAAAGACAAATTAGTAACTACTTTAGGCTCCAGGCTGCCATGTCTTTGTTACTGTTACTCAGTTCTGCTATGAAACCAAGCTGTAAAGACTCTGAGGGGCTGGGGAGATGGCTCAGTAGGCAGGCATGAGGGTTTCAGTTCGATCCCCAGTACACATGGTAAAAAAGCAGGCTGTGACCATGCACTCCTGTAACCCCAGTACTGTGGGCAGTGGAGACAGGAATATCGCTGGGACTTTTTGGTCAGTGAGTTCAGTGGTAAAGAGCTTGCTGTGGAAGCATAAGGACCTGGGCTTGGATCCCAATGATACGGGTTACTGATAATTAATATTCGTAAGCAACACGGGGTGGGGGGGGGAGAGAGTTTTGGAATCCTTCCTTCTCCCTCCTCCTACTCCGAGTTCATGTCCTCTAATGCCAAAGAATTGTACACAGGGACAGAATTAAAATATAATTACACATTTATTCTAATTTAGTAAATTAGGAAAAGGGGAGTTGGATGGGAAATTCTCCTAGTCCCCATGTGGGAAGTTAGAGTCCTCCAGCCACCAGTGTGGGGAGAACACATGTCAGAGAGTTTAACAGAACTTAAATAAACTAAATAAGCAGCCAAAGAAGAGATAACAGCTCCCGTTATGAGAAGGAGAGATTCATGAGAGAAAAAGTCTGGAGCCTGCCCCCACCCCAGCCATTAGCTGGGGCTGGGGAAGGCCTCACCTTCCTGGAAACTCAGAGAATCCTCTGCAGCCTGGCCGCGTGGGGAAAAAGAGACTGGTTTCTTCTGGGGAAGTGAATTTAAGTCCTTCCCAGGTGAGTCAGAGAGACAGCTGATTGGTTCATATTTGACCAATCAGTTTTAGCACCTAGGTTGTAGCTCTAACTAGACACCTCCCATTTAAGGGGAGGGACTGCATCTGCAGAGGTCTGCCCGTCACAATCCCCCCTCTGAAGAAATAACCCTAACTGCTGTTAGGGTATTGGGGTGTGGACTTTGGGGGAAAAAAAAGCATCAGAAAGTACATACATGTTTAAGAAAATAAAAGCACCAGAAGAAGTACATATATGATTAAGAAATAAGAATTAACAATACCCATTTTGGAACCTATTAAGAGGAAAGGCAAGCTTAAGAGTGGCAAGCTCTGACTGGGGAGGGGTTAAGGAGGAGCTTGGCAACCTTGTGTGGGGTCTCACTCCTAAACTTTCACACCAACACCCACATGGAAGCCCAGTGGAGTGGCACATGTTGTAATCCCAGCTCTGGGGAGAGAGGCTGGGGACCCCTGGGCTTGCTGACTAGCTACTCTAGCTGGAATCCGGGAGCTCTGAGTTCACGTGAGAGACCTTGTTTCAAAACAATAAGGTGGAGAGAGATTGAGGAAGATGCCCATTTTGACTTCTGGCCTACACATGCACCTGCACACACCAGGCACCCATACATAGGTGAACAAGCAAACACACTGTGCCCACATTTATGCAGGACTTTGGGCGTGTGTGCATATTAAATTCCATAAAAATGCAGGAGATCCCAAGCCCATGGACTCTAACTTTTGGGATCTTATCTGAGTTAGCAAAGAATTGAAATGGGTAAATTATGAATTTTAAGGTTTACTTTAGGGTGAGTTGGGATCTAGAGGGAAGGCCAGCAGGAAGCCCCAAGCAAAAATGGGATTCTCCATTCCCCTCCTTGTCCTTCTGGGAAAAGGGAGGAGTAGATGGAGAAAATCTGTTTCACAAAGGGAAAGTCTAGTCCCCCCCCCCCTCTCTCCACAAAGCATGAGAGCCCAAGTCAAAAGATCCCCTTCACATAAGAGATCAGAGGGGATTAAGGGATAGTGAAGGACTCAGAGATTAAAGAGAGGCACAAATCAGAAAAGTATCTGTAAACCAAGCCCACTGTGGAAAGCAAACAGGAGGCAGGCAGGCCTTCCCAGCCAGCGGGGAAGGAAGCCAAGACCAGGAGAGTGAAGACAGCCCTGAGAGAGATTTATGCGCCTAGTTCAGCCCTATGTACAGATTAAGCACTCAATTAGGCTGAGCTCCTCGTCAGACTCAAGTGATTGGTTGGTGGGCTCAAGAGGCTGACTCAGGAGGGGGCAGCCCCACAGGGGTGCTGAGTTGAGGGAGAAGGAGACTGTTGATGAGGGGAGACTGGATCAGCTGTAGGTTCAAGTCTTGCCAGGGCAGGCAAGGTGTCATCTCCTTGGCCTCTGTCTCTGGTTGCCTTAAAAAGCTATCTTATTCCTGTTCTTCAGACAGATAGAGACAGACAGACAGACAGACACACACACACACACACACACACACACACAGTACATTCCTTTTTAGTAAGTTAAAATGAATAAAATGTTAATGAGTATTTTTTTGAGAATGACTTTTTAAATTGTTTTTCAGTTAGTATACAAAATGATGGGTTTCATTATGACAGTTCCATGTATGTGTCTCACGGTACTTTGCTCAAAATGTTTCTTATGTTAGGGTGTGTCCTGTGTCTTCTTATGAGCACGCTGGTTGACCTTGACTGTTGACCTCATCCTCCATCTACATCTGCACAGGGAGAAGTGCCTGGTCCCCGCTATGGTCGCCTGCTGTCTCCCATGGAGGAGGAGGACTATTGAGTTAACTCTGAGCAAACGTTATGATACGGGGTGTTGGAGAGGGTTAGAATTTAGATAACACCCAACAAATATTTCAATGCACCCCAAGTTTAAAGAGTACCTGAGTTCTTGTCTAAAAAGTTAAAGAATTAAAATCATAGACAACAAGATAGTAAGGTATAGTGGGAGACTTTATTATTTAAGGGAACATGGGGAGTTACAGAGGTCTTCAGCCACAAGTGTGGGGAAAACACGTGTCAGAGAGTTTAACAGAACTTATATTGTTCAGCTAAACAAGCAGAAGAAAAGATACAGAGGGCTCCCATCATGAGAAGAAGTTCATGAGGGAAAAAGTCTGGAGCCTGCCCCTGGGGTGGGCGTAGGCCTTACCTTCCTAAGGCCAGAAGAGTTAGAGGTCCTTCTGTTAGCCTGTCATGTGGGGAAGAGACCGGCTTTCTTCTAGGGAAGTTAATTTAAGTTTTCCCCAGGTGAGTCAGAGAGACAACTGATTGGTTCATATCTGACCAATCAGTTTTAGCCCCTAGGTTGTAGCTCTAGCTAGACACCTCCCACTCAAGGGGAGGGATTTCTTTGCAGATGCCTGACCCTGTCACAGTTGTAGAAGAAGCATTGCTATGACCCTGCAATGATTGACACTCAGCCTTGCTGCGCCACTGAGGAGAGGACATTCCAGTCCCAGGTCCCCCAGGAGCTCAGAGGTGCTTCAGATGACAGATACTCAGCCCCACCCTCTTTCCTACTCACCCCAGGCAGACCCCTCCCCCTCACCCAGCAGCATGAAGCTTCTTCCCTTGAATTTCACATCCCACCATTTTCTGTTGGCATCAAAAATCTTGGGCCCAAGAAACTGTCTCAGTCCTCTGCCTCTGGAGCTGGACCCTTAAACCATGTACCTGCGACTCCCACAAGCCTCCTCTGTAGTTTAAACCCTCTAGACCCAACACAAGTTAACAGTATTGTCGTAGAAGTACTCAGTGACAAACAGACAAAGCCTTCGCAGCAAGAGGAGAGGGGAGTTTTAATTTACACTGGGTCTGGAGGTCCAAGCTTAGAGAAGTCTTGGCCCCTAACCCCAGTTACAAAGAGATTTTATAGTAGGGCACAGAGATGTGTACGTGATGTTAGGCATGTGAATTACAAGCACTTAGCAACTCACACATTTACAATGGGTTAATGGGTTGCAGGAAGTTCAGATAATCCTCCCCAGGTATCCTCTGGCCTCATCTTTTCCTAACTTCCTTATCACAGTTAAAGCAAATCCTTCTTCTTATTATTATTTTTTGTTTGTTTGTTTTTTTGAGGTAGGGTCTCACTCTAACTCAGGCTGACCTGGAATTCACTGGAGTATCAGGCTGGCCTCGAACTCACAGCGATTCTTCTACCTCTGCCTCTGGAGTGCTGGAATTAAAGGCATGCGCCACCATACCTAGCCAAATCCTTCTTTTGTCTCACAGAACTTCGAAGCTCTGGTATTTCCTCTCCTCATGCTATGCTGGCCATCTGAGGCCAATAAATGTCTGCAGAATGTATCAATGAATGGGGGGGTGCAGTGAGCTCACACTCATTTTGCTATAATAGTATCTCACTCGTCAGATGAAGGACCTTGAGTCCTATAGAAAGCCCCAGGACAGCCACTTCCTGTTCAACAGGATGCAGAGGTGGGCTCTGGACTCAGGACTCAGGCTCGGCACTGTCCCCGACTTGATTGCAGTGGGGCTGGGAGGTTGGTTGTGGCCCAAGAGCTGAGAGCCATAAGATTCTTAGTCCTGCCTGGGTAGAACATTCTGCAAGATGAGAAATGGAGAAGCTAATGAAAGCAGCAGGAAAGCAAACTATTCAGATGTAAATTGCTCTCTCCCTAAGAGCTAGCTCTTTCTCCCGCTGCTGCTGCTGCTGCTGCTGCTGCTGCCACCGTGGAAGCCACTTTCCTGTGGAAGCCACTTTCCCTTTTATTTCCTCCCGAGGCTTCTGCTGACACCGGGAAGAGCCGAGCCAGCCGGTTAGACTGCTGAAGGAAGCTCACATCTGGCTCTTTCCCTGTTCCTCTCAGGGAGAGCATCCCTGTCTTCCTTGCCTTCTCTTTTATATGCCTAACCTCAAATGTTACCATGGCACATTGCTGCCGGAGTCGGCAAACAGTAGATGTTTAAAGAAAAGACAGTTATTAATGGGATTTGAGCAGTAATAAAACTTTATAGTGGTGTTTAATAACTCTTTTGCAGACCGTGAAACAAGGCTACTTGTCAACCTTCACGGATGAAGCGTTCCCTTTGTCTTGTGATCCAGGGATTGACTTTTAGTCAAATGTCAAGAGATCACTTAGCTTTCAAATGTCCATGTGTGCATTTTATTGTTAAAGCCCATAGAATTCCAAACACTCGAACAGGGAGTCCCTAAAGAGCAATGACCCAGCATTAACATTTTTAATAGAAAGTCAGCCAAAGCTCTTCCCACTTTCAGTGATTAGTAGAACACAAGACCTTTCATCTATGCAAACACCAAGCTGTGAATTGAATCCACTTTTCTTCCCTCCGCAGATACTTCTCCGACTGTGCATGAATAGCTGACCAGACCACAGGTTGCCATAACCAGCCCATAACCAACCCATAACCACCCTTACAACCTTCCCTCAACCACCCCGTAACCACTTCATAACCAGCCCATAACCATTCCCATAAGTATCCTGTAACCATCCCATAAGCAACCCATAACCTTCCCATTACCACCCTTATAACCTTCCCACAACCAACCCATAACTACTTCATAACCAACCCATAACCATAACCATCCAATAACCATCCTCATAAGTATCCTGTAACCATCCAATAACCAGCACTTAACCTTCCCTCAATCACCCATAACCACTTCATAACCAGCCCATAGCCAACCCATAACCACCTCATAACCATCCCATAATCACCCCAGAGCCACCTCATAACCCAGTACCTAGGCTTTGTAGTTTGCTTCCCTCCCTCCTAAAAATCTCTCTCTATCGTGCTCAGAAAATTGCCTTTCTTGTTGCAAGCTTTAAATTATATTTCTTGATTGAAGTAGAGATTATCTATCTAGACATGAAATGTTATTGCTAAATATATGTTTACGGTTTGTATATGTTAAGCCAAGTATAACTGTCTATGTGACGGCACTCAGAAGTAGGTCAAAATTAAGTCGAGCACTATGTATAGTGAGATTATGGCTATATATGTTCACACTTAATGCTATCATATAAAATAAAACATGATTCATTACATTTAGCTTGATATAGATGATAGGTTGGGATCTAATAATGACTTTTTTCCTTTTGCAGCTTGTCAGATTTAATCAGTAGGTAATCAGACACAGATGGAAATGAAATTCAGAGTTTTTCTCTCCACTTCCACATTGGCATAATCGGTCTGAGGGCCTGGGGCATTTTATAGTCTAGATCAACAGATGTGATTTTTATTTGCTTAGTCATTCACATATTTATTTATTTAAATATTTACTGAGAACTGACTAATTTCAGCCACTCTTGTAGGCGTTGTCACAAGCATATAAAACTAAAGGCCCTGTCATGACCGTTCTGTGTGGTGAGGTGTGAGGTACTGTGTGCAGGGTGATTGGGGGTGCGCTCTTTTTATGGTTATATTTGAGCACAAACACGAGGGGAGGCAGGAGTGGGGAGTGTGATGCTCTTACCAACTTGGTTACTTTTGAAATCCATTTTTTATTATAAGTAAAATTTTTTTTCACTAAGACAGTACTGCCTTATATCATCTTAGGATATTAAATGTCAGATAAGAATCACAAGGAATTTATTTTGTTTATTTATTTGCAAACAGAGAGAGATAGGGAGAAGAGAGACAGACAGAGACAATGGGTGTTCCAGGACCTCAAGCCACTTTAAATGGATTCCAGACACATGTACCACTTTGTGCATCTGGCTCTACGTGGGTACTGGGGAATCAAACCAGGGTAGTTAGGCTTTTCAGGCCAGTGCCTTAACTACTGAGCCATCTCTCCAGCCCTGTTGCTATGGTTTTTGAAGCTGAGTTTCACTAGTCCAGGCTGACCTGGAGCTCACTCTGTAGATCCTCCTCCTTTCCTCCCCAGTGCTGGGATTAAAAGCCTGAGCCACGGTGCCTGAATTTCTTCTTTTAAAAGACCAAATTTATAGAAAGATAAACCTATGCAAGTGATTCATAAAGCATGCATGCTTATTATATATGTGCTACACTTTTAAGTGCAAAATAATCTAAAAGAGACATCACCATAATTAATTTTTCAGTAGTTCAAAACTTGGTGTTATTAACGTTATTAACATTGCTCATCGCTTTTTTGTAGTTTCTAAGGCACTTAGGATATCCCTCAGTCAGTTTCCTGGTATAATGGTGCAGTGGCTGGGGTCTGCAGAGCACCTCATTGATGGTGGACGCCTGGCCTCTGCAGGCTGGTGGCAGTCCCCTCCCCTGTCTCCTGGTCAGCACGAGGGAGGGAGGGAGGGAGGGAGGAAGGGAGGGCGCAGAATGGAAGTGCTGTCGTCACACTGATTTGTACAGTGGCAGACATGCTTTGCTGTGTGTTGGTCTGTTGTTGCCTTCCTTAGCAACCTTTGTTCTCCCTCACCAAGATGACTCACTGACCACACCCTGGGGCACCGGGGCTGTCACCAAGCCTTAAGTGTTGTCCACCACCCAGAGTCTCGTTGCAATACCCTGATTTCTCAGGAGGTGGCAAGGTGAGAAAAGTGTAAGTGCTAGAAGACCAAGTTCCATCCATTGACATCAACTCACGTTCTAAGGTTGTCTTTTTGAAACTGAAGAGTTCTTCCTGGGTTTGTAGGTTGTTTCTCTTTATCCGCAAGCTACATGGTTGCCATCCCAGGACCTTCTGTAGCATTTGGATTTTTGGGTTGATTGCAACGCTCTTGGGTGTTCTTTTTATTACCGTGTTTTATGGTTTGCTTGCATTCCGCCAGAGATCTGTGGCTTGTGTCAGCACCGCACTCACAGATGGTGTAGATGCATGTCACGCTGCCCAGATAAGCTCTTCACAGATTAGAGTTAATAGATTTCAACTTAAGATAAGTGGAATAGTAACAAGGGGGTTCTGGACCAGCCTGGGCTTTGAGATCCTGTTGGAAAAGAAAATTAATACCTTTTTTTTTTTGCCAATAAACTAGAAAAGAGAAAATGGGTAAAAGGAAAAAAATCCTCACATTTAACTCACAAACCTCACATTTCTGCAGCAGTTAAAGCTTCCTCTCCCACCCTGACTGCTCTGTAGAAGGTCATCCCAGCTGTAAGACCCCCCCCACACACATGTTTTATGTCCCACCCTTGGTGCCTAACTCAGGACAATGGTGGTGCTTTGCCAAGAAATACAAGGATTCTGTTGTGGTGTTTGGTGGTTTGGCAACTGTATTTATTTCAGACCTTTCTGTTCAATATTATCTACTTTCGGCTGCCCCCGCCCAGCCCCCAAGAAAGAAGGTGGTCAGGAGGTGACCTTCAAGGGGAGATCCGTGACCCTCTTCCCAGGATAGCATCCTCACTCTCGGTGCTATAGATCAAGGTTCTTCAGAGCGTTCCTATGGAGAGCTATTCGCACACATCCTTTGAAAGCCAGTGCTTGATGCACCAAGTTCCAGCTCCATAAAGTCTTGCCAAGTGAAGCCTCTTGTGTCCCTCCTGTGGTCTTTTCAACACAGCCCAGAGTGTGGTCTTTGCAGCAGGCTGTTTCTCACTTAGCATTGAAGTGTTTGAGGTTATCTGTCAGAATACATCAGCATCTTCCTGCTTTCTGCTTCCAACTCACCAAATAGCTAATGCTGGCCTTGAACTCCAGGTCGGTCTGCCTCTATCCCAAATTTCAGGATTACAGGTATATGTCACCATGCACAGCTCTTAAAAATGTATTGTAAATTTGTATTTTTCTTTCTCTTTAATTTGTTATAAGCTTCACTCATTTTTTTCAATAAAACCCTTTTTAGCTGTTGGATACATTTTTAAAAAATCAGATCTAAGATTAAAAAGAATATCATACTTTATAGCAGTGAGTTCAGAAATAAATTTCACTCATTTTTTACAAGCAGAAATTCTCTAACATTTGTACATTTGTTATATTTTAGTTTCATTGATTTCTGTTCTTACTTGCTCTTAGTTCTTTTTCTTCTTTTTCCTCTGGATTTAATCACTTCTTTGCTAATCTACAGGTAGGTGTTTATGGAATTGATTTTTAACAATTTATTCTTTTTTTGAAATATTTTATTTATTCATTTTCTGGCAGAGAGATACAGAGACAGAGAGAGAGAGAGAGAGAGAGAGAGAGAGAGAGAGAGAGAGAGAGAGAGAGAGAACACCAGGGCCACTACTTGTGGGTCTGGCTTATGTGGGTTCTGGGGAATTGAACCTGGGGCCTTAGGCACTGGAGGCAAGTGCCTTAACCGCTGATCCAGCCCTATGGAATTGATTTTTAAAGCTGCTTCTTTTGCGATGTTTAAAGCTGTGGATTTCTCACTAGGTACTGTGGTATTTTCATTATCGTTCATCTTTAAATACTTTCAGATTTCCTGGGTGACTTCTCAGGAAGAAGCATGTGCTTTAACCTCTGGAGAAAGACTTGGAAATTTACTGTAATTAATCTTCATTTTCAGCTATGTTGCATGAACACTGTCGCATTTCAAGTTCGGAAGTTTATTGAGTCATTTGTTTAGGCTGACATGTTGTCTCTTTTTAGGGGTTTGCAGGTACTTGGAAGAATGTGTATTCTGAAGTTGTTGGGTTATGGTGTTCTGTATAAATCATCAACATGGAGGGTATGATGGTACCATTCAAGGGATTTGTTCTCAGAGAAAGAAGTGCTGAGTCTCCACTGATAGATGACTGGTTTTGTCTTTTTTTTTTTTTTTTTAGTTACATTATATTTTTGCTCGTGTCTCTCCGGGTTGTTATTGAGTGCTTATGTTTAAGATTGCTAGATACTTCTGATGAATTAATCCTTAAAACACTTTTTTTAATGCATCTAGCTTAATGTGGATTCTGGGGAATTGAACCCAGGCTATCAGGCTTTGCAAGCAAGTGCCTTAATCACTGAGCCATTTCTCTAGCCCTCAAAATACTTTTAAAAATTATGTGTACATGGCTTCTGGTTCAAGATGGCTGACTAGCAGACATGCCACGTCCCTCGGGAAACAAGGGTCAGGGTTTTCAGCAAGGATCCAGGTCGTGGACACAAGCTGCAGTCACGCTCTGAGCTGCAGATACCTCCCAGCACAGGATTCTCACCAGTGGAAGCCTCCATCGAGGACCAGTGCTCACCGGAGGCAGTGAGTTGTCACGAACCGGCAAGCCTGGCCAGAGCAGCCTCAGCCTGCTGGCCGACAGAGGCTTTTCCTCGGCCTCTGCCGGCTTCCCTCCGGTTCCCTCCGTGTCCCTCCCGCCCTCTGCATGTTCCGCGCGTCTATCCCGTCCCTCCTGGGCCCTTGAGTGTCTCTCATTTTCAACTTTTTTTTTCTTTTTTTCTCTTTTTTCTTCTTTTCTTTTTCTCTTGTTCCTACGTAACCCTTCCCCCATCCTCCTGGTCTCCAGCGTATGTCCTGCCCCTCCAGATCCTTGCTAATCCATATCCTTGCTTAATTTTTTGTTTTTGTTTCTGTTTTTGGCCTGCTGACTGGGACCTGGGATCATATGTGGCCCCTCCCCCCAGGGCCTTCAGGTCCCCAGCCCGTCTGCCCCACCCCTCCAGGCCCTTGCTAATCTCTATCCTTGCTTACTCTTTTTTGTTTTGTTTTGTTTTGTTTTTGGCCTGCCAACCGGAACCTGGCCTCTTACATAGCCCCTCCCCCCGGGATCCAGATCTCTAGCACATCTGCCCCACCCCTCCAGGCCCTTGATAATCCATTTCCTTGCTTACTTTTTTAATTTGTTTGTTTGTTTTGACCTTACAGAGCCCCTGCCTCTGGCCTCCACATCTTCAGCCACATCTGCCCAGCCCGTCCCTTCAGGTTTTTGCCAGTCTTTTTTCTTGTTTACTCCTTTATTTTATTTTTTTCCTTTTTTCTCTTCCCTTTTCTTTTTCTTCCCTCCTCTGTGGTACTTTCTGCCCACTGAACCCTGAGGCTTCCATGAGACCTTACCCCCGTGGTTTTCCCCGCCTGTCTACCCCCGCAGTTTCCCCAACCCCGGCTCCCCATGGTAACCCAGCCCACTGATTCTGTGTAATCCCCAAGCACTGGTCCCTAAGGTATCATCAAGCTCTGGGTCCTGCGGTTTCCCCACGTGCCTGCCAGCTCCTGTGGTTTGCCCGCAACCTGGTTCCCACGGTTTCCCCATGTGATAAATAGTCCCTGGGAAGCAGTGACAGGCAGCTGACACTCTACCCCATTGTACCTTACCCCTAAGGGGCCCCGCACCCCCTAGCAGGCTACATAGGACCTGGCACCCCACCATCTGCCTACTTAGTCCCCACAGCCCCACACCCTCCTCTAACAGGGTACCCCCAGTATCACCATCAAAGTCCAGCCAGTGATCTGAGGGCACACACATTCACAGATTAAACAAGTGAGTGACCAACCCTACCAGTGGAGTCCAGTGTACTCCCAGAACACACTAGCAAAGTGAAATCAGATCAAAGGCATCCCACCAATCACCTCAACTGGAATCGAAATGGGAAGACCTCAACGCAAGAATATATCACCAGCTGAGAAAACCATGCCAAATGGCAACAACGATGCCACCAAAGAGAGTGAGCAGACTCAGGCCCAGGAAGACAAGACAATAAACCCTGCTCATAGTGGTACAGATCTTGAGGAAATCTTAATGCCAGTCATGCAAGCAAAGATGGACCAACATATTGAAAAAGTTCAAAGTCAGCTCATTAGCTTTGCCACCAGGCTTAATATAATTGAGGAGAACCTAATGGACTTCAGAAAATACATATCAGAACTAAAGACAAATCTGCAAACTGAACGTATCAAAAACCAGCTTTCCAAATTAACTGAAGACATCTGCAAATATAAGAATGACTGTCAGGAAGAAGTAATTAAATCAAACCTTGAAATGAAAACACATCTCAACAGGATGATGGAAGCAACCCAAAAAGAAGTAGCAGAAAACAAAAACCATTTTGAAATAATAAGAACGTCCCTAGAATCTCTTACTAACAGGATTAACCACTGGGAAAACAGAACCTCAGACGTGGAAGACAAAACAGAGGAGAATTTGCGAGAAATCAGAAACTTGACAAAATTCAAAAGAGCAAGTGAACAAGACTCAAGGGAAATGTGGGATACCATAAAAAAAACTAATCTCAGGATCATGGGGATCCCAGAAGGAGAAGAAAACCAAGCTAGGGGCATAGAAAATATTTTCAACATAATTATGCAAGAAAACTTTACATACTTGGCAAGAGATAGGCCTGTACATCTAAGAGCGATAACGGAGGACCCCAAACAAATTGGACCAAAAGAGGAACACCTCAAGACATATCTTAGTTACAATGCCTAGTATTGAGGATAAAGAGAGAGTCCTTAGAGCAACGAGAGAAAGGAAACTCACGTATAAAGGAAAACCCATCAGAATCACCTCAGACTTCTCCAGAGAAACTTTAAAAGCCAGGAGATCTTGGAACAAAGCAATGCTAGGCCTAAAGAAGTACGGATTCCAACCTAGACTACTGTACCCAGAAAAGTTATCCATCATAATAGATGGAGAAATGAAAGTATTCCATGAAATTAACCAGCTCTACAGTTACTCGAACACAAAGCCAAACCTTCAGAAGATACTTCACGAGATATCCCACGTAGCTGGGACAAATATCCGACCTCAGGAAAGGAACAGAAAACAAGCAAGGTAACACCAAAGAGATAACAAAACAGCTCAGATACCAACCTCCATATTCTCTCCAACATGGCAGGGTTTAAAGCAAACCTCACAGTTATAACTTTGAATGTAAATGGACTCAACTCTCCTATAAAAAGACACAGGATCGCAGGTTGGATCAGGAAAATGGACCCTTCCATCTGTTGCCTTCAAGAAACA
>PVHP010022561.1:0-28351 GCA_004024765.1 Zapus hudsonius
TTCCTTCCTTCCTTCCTTCCTTCCTTCCTTCCTTCCTTCCTTCCTTCCTTCCTTCCTTCCTTCCTTCCTCTTTCTTTCTTCTTTCTTTTTCTTTCTTTCTTCTTTCTCTTGAGACAAGATCTCACTCTGTAGCCCAGGTTGTCCTGGAACTCTTTATGTCAACCAGGCTGCCTATATCAGTTACTTTCTTGTAGCTGGGACAAAATACCCACCAGAAGCAGTTTATGGAAGGAAAGAATTTATTTCGGCTTACAGTTCTAGAGGACAGAGTCCATCGTGGTGGGGAAAGCATGGCAGGAACAGGAAGCTAACATCACATCATCATGTCAGCAGAGTAGAAGGGAGGGAGGGAGGGAGGGAGGGAGAGAGAGAGAGAGAGAGAGAGAGAGAGAGAGAGAGAGAGAGAGAGAGGGAGAGAGAGGAGAGAGAGCAGTAAGCCGGGCTAGACTAAAAATCCTCAAGGCCAGACTCCACTGACACACTTCATCCAGCAAAGCTCTACTTCCTAAAGGTCCCATAACCTTCCACAACAGCATCATCAGCTGGAGATTAAATAATCAAACACTTGAGACTATGGGGGGCACACCGCCTCACCAAACTCACAGCAATCTGCCTGTCTCAGCTTCGTGACTGCTGAGATTATAGGCATGTGCTGAGCTTTTGGGATTACTTTTTAAAATTCTGCTCTTGGCTTTTGACCTGTGCTTCTAGGACAAGCCTAGCTCTGAGATACTACCATGGAGCTTGACATCAGTTGAGCTGATTAAGGCTGTTTTTTTTTTTTTAACAAGAATCTTGAGTATAATGGGAAAATTCTGGTCTGAAATCACACACACACACACACACACACACACACACACACACACACACACACACACACACACACTTTGTTCCTTGCTCTCAGAGAAGTCCTATTTTTTTAACCAAAAGAAAACAAAGAGAGAAAATGAAACAGGACCAATGAAGAGGGTGTGTTGTGGCCCAGAAATTTGCTGGCAGTAGGAAGAGGTGGGAGCCTCTGATGCACGGGGTTTACCTTGGAGCTGGTGCCTAGCACGTGACAGGTCTCTTGCTCTCTTCTCAACACATGATGGGTGTAGAAAAGACTGTTTTGTCTGGAGTCATGAACTTGGGCTATTTCATTGGCCCTTTACTAGGCATAGATGTTCTTTTGGTTTTGACTTTCAGACAGAATCTCATTTTGCAGCCTTGAACTTGTGATCCTCAGCCTCCCTTCTGAGTGCTGGGATTACAGGAATGCACCACCCTACCAGGCGAAGTGTCTTCCATGTGTATCTGCCATCCTCTCCATAAGTTTACTGAGTGCTTATGCAGTATGGGGCACTGGGGCATATATGTGAACCACACAGACATGCTGCCTTGAACTGACTTCGGACATGCTCTGCCCAAGAGGATGGAAATAATACATGCAAATGTGCCAAATGCCCCAGCGAGAGCACAGAATCATTTACACTTGATCTTAGCCAAGAGGTTGAGGAGCCTAAAGTGATAATAAAGGTGTTACTTAATTGTGTGGGAAGATATGCTGGGAAGCATGGCAGAGGAGGGAGAAGTTGAAGGCTTGAGGGCGTGTGGAACCATGGAAGCTTCTCTCCCTTCCCCATCCTCCACCCCCAACTCTAGTTTAGGCCAGTGACCCACCGGTAGGGCAGGACTCAAGCCCTGTGGCAGATCCTGGAGGATAGGCCTGCCTTAGTCTGTTTTGTGCAGTTTAACATCAAAAGCTGGGTCATTTGTCATTAGCAAAATGTATTGGCTTATGGTTCTGGAGGCTGAGAAGTGCCAAGATAGAGAGCCTGTACCTGGCCAGGCGTCTTTGCTGCGTCATGGTCAATGGGCAGAGGAAGGGGTCTGCACGGATGAGGAGGGCAGGCTGAGACTGAGGTGTGGACTCCAGTTCAATCCACTGATGACCTAATCCCTCGTTACCTAAACACCCATCTACCCACACTGTTGCGTTGGGATGAAACTTCTTTTGGCGTGACACATTGAACCACAGCAAATCCCTTCCAAATTCTGGACCAGTTGAGAGCACCTCTTCCTGAGGTATCACATCTGCAGCAGGAAGCACCGCGGATAGGAGCTCACATTCCTGGCTCAGCCATTGTCACTGGGATTCCAGATAGTAGATTTGTGCTGAGATTCAGTGTAGAGCTGAGTTCCACCAGGCTCTGTCCCCTCAGGAGAGATGCCTTGGGGATGAGAGGAGGGCACAATGTGAAGCTCAAGTGTGGCACTTGGTAGCTTGCCGGCTGGCCCCTCTGGGCTCCCCTGAAGCCATCATGTCTTCCTGCTCTTGTTTCTTTTTGCTGAATGGCTCAGTGACATTATCTGACAAGTGACAGATATGGCCTCCACTTCGGAGGATGTGACAGAGTGGAGGCACTTTCCCCAGGGAAAGAGTTTTGTCTCACAGCATTAAAATAGAATCCATTGTGAGGCAGAATCTCCTTTTAAAGTTAACTTCACCAAAGCCTCCACCCTGCTGCTCTGCAGAGGATGAGCCTGACACTGTTCGCAGCTCCTCTGTAGGCACGTTAATTCTGTAAGGCCCTTGGAGTACAGCATGGGGTGTTGACTTAATGGGGACTTAGGGTTCAGTTTTTTTCTTTAAATTTGCACAATGTGAGATAGATTTTAAAAATTATTTTTAAAAAAGTTCTGAGCTGGGTGTGATGGTACATGCCTGTAATCCCAGCACTTGGAAGATAGAAGCAGGAGGATCAGGAGTTCAAGGTTATCCTGGGGGATGTAGAGTTAGAGGCCAGCCTGGGCTATATGAGATTCTTCCCTCACTAAAAGTAATAAAAGGGTCAAAAATGCAGCCTAAAAGTTTACTGTTTTAAAATTTAAGTGTGAGGGCCGGAGAGATAGCTCAGTGGTTAAGCCTAACAACTTGGGTTTGATTCCCCGGTACCCACATAAAGCTAGATGCACAAAGTGGTGTTTGTGTCTGGAGTTTGTTTGCAGTGGCTGGAGACCCTGGTGTTTCCATCCTGTGTGTCTGTCTCTTTTCTGTCTCTCCCTGCTTGCAATTAAATAAATAAAAATATTTTTTAAATGTAAGTGTGTTGTTCAGTAGGGTTTAAGTATATTTTCATTGGCAGATCAGCAGCAAGTTTTCATCCTGCAAAACTGAGACTCCACCTACCCACCCTGCTCTCTGGTTCCTCTGTCCACAGCATCTCCTTTCTGTTTTACTGTTTGCTTATGTGAGAGCCTCATCTGATGACGTCATACACTATCTGTCTTCTCATGCCTGGCTTAGCCTAATGTCCTCAGTGTTTGAGCATGTGGTCACATGTGACGGCATCTTTATTGTGCATCGCATGTGTAGTGTGTGCTATGTGTGTGCACCTGTACATGTGCATCTGTGTGCTGTATGCTTTTATGTGCAGATGTGTGTGCCCTGTGAACATGCCTGTGGAGGTCAAAAGAAGATGTTGGGAGTCCCCTTAATTTCCTTGAGATAGGATTTCTCACTGAACCTGGCACATGTGCTGTTTTTCAGATAGATGTCTTACCAGCGAGCCTCTTTCTTGTCTCTGGGGTTACAGGTGTGTGTGGCCATGCCCACCACTTTATGTGGGTGCTGAGGAGTCAACCTCAGTTCATTCATGTACAAGTGCTCTTACCCACCAAGCTATCTCTCCAGCCTGATTCTCTTCCTTCATACAGCTCAACAGTCCTGGGGGCTGGATCGATGACTCTCTGGCTGAGCAAGCATGAGGCCTGGAGCTCCAATCCCTGTCGTCCTCACCAAACAAGCTAGGCATGGTGGCATGTGCCTATGATCCCAGCACTGGGAAGGCAGAGGCCAGAGGCTATTGGCTAGCTTTCTAACCAACGCTGTGAGCTTTAGGTTCAGTGAGATACCCTGTCTCAGAAAAACAAGGTAGGGGGTGACTAAAGCGGACATCTGATGCTGACCTCTGGCCTCCACCTGCATGTGTGCTCACACACTTACAAACATGCATATTACACACACATACACACACAGACGAGTAATCCGTGTGCATCCATTCATCAGTCAATGGGTGTTTCCATAGCCAGGCTCTTGTGAACAGTATTGCTGGGAACATGGGTGTGTGTCTAACTTTGAAATCCTGCCCTCAGTTTCCTAGAATTGGGATTGCTGATTGCTCTCATAGTTCTATCTTTACTTTCCGGAGGAGCCTCCGTACTGTTTTTTATAGTGGCTGTTCTGTTTGACAGTCCTACTACACCCTCATCACCACTTACTATTTTCTTTATTATTATCATGATTGTTATTTCTTCTTATTATTTCTAAAATTATTTTTGAATTCCTCTTTATTAGTGCCTTAATGTGTTGGGGATATCTGTGGTTAAACAATATAGTTTTATGACTTTATAATACTTCATGTTGTAATCAAGATATAAATTAAAGCTAGTTAAAAATCAATATTAATGGGCTGGAGAGATGGCTCAGAGGATAAGGCACTTGCCTCTGGTGCCTAAGGCTCTGGGTTCAATTCTCCAGGACCCACATAAGCCAGACCCACAAGGTGGTGGCCCTAGTGTATTCTCTCTCTCTCTCTCTCTCTCTCTCTCTCTCTCTCTCTCTCCTTGAAAATGAATAAATAAAATTAAAAAAAAATCAATATTACTGTTTATTGATCGTTGACTAAGGATTCTAAGCACCTTGCATGACTTCGTTCTCACTGCAGCTCCATGAGGAAGGTTCCATGTGTACCTCATTTTACAGATGGGAAAATCGATGCTTGGAGAATTGAAGTAACTTACCCAAGATGGCACATCTAGCAAAGGCCTGTGCCGGGATTTGCCTACTGTTGGACTTCTGGGTAGCTCTCTTCCTGTCTTCCAAGCTGACTTTGACATTTAAAGTTGACATCCCAAGCTGACCTGAATCAAGAAAGAGGGAGCAGGGGCTGGGGAGACGGCTTAGTGTGAGTGCCTAGTTAAGGACCTAGTTCAGATTCCCAGTGTGGTGGTGCACACCTGGAATTCCAGCACTGGGAGCTGGAGACAGGAGGATGCCTGGGTCTTGCTGGCCGCTGGTCTAGCTGAACTGGTGAGCTCCAGGTTTAGTGAGAGACCCTGTCTCAAAGAGAATCTGGTGAGGAGCACTGAGGAAGACACTCGACCTTGACCTCAGGCCTCCCTTCACATATGTGCACATGCACCCCCACACATAGGAACACATACATACATGTATACCACATGCACATGCACAAAAAAGGTGTAGCAGATGAGCTATATTTCCAGAGGACCTTGGTGTGCTGAGGACTTGACTATTTGGAGTGAGGCTCATGACTTGCCATTACAGAAGTTTTTCGCTGCCACCCAAAGACAGGCTTTATAAAGTGGCCGGTTCTCCTCTGAACTTGGGCTATAAAGAAAGTTACACATATTTTTTTTGTTTGAATTCCCCTCTATTCTTAAGCAAATAATAGAAAATGTGAAGAAATATAACTTTGAACTTCTATTTGTTCTTTTTTTGAGACAGGGTATCATGTAGTCCAGGCTGGCCTCAAACTGGTTATGTAGCCCAAGATGACCTTGGACTCCTGTTTACAATGTGTTGGGATTACAGACGTACACCAACTGACTTTAATTTTGAATATTTTTCTCAACAGTGTTCAATTCAGAATTTAGTTTCTATTGTGAATGTGTATGTCTGTATAGAGGAGGTATGTTGAATTAATGAGTTATTATATCAGAGAATTCTTGATTAGCACCTCAGATTTTCTGGAAAGTTATTGGGCTGGAATACCTGTCAAATAACAATTAATACTGTGTTTTGATTAGGCCTAATGACAGTCCATTCTCCTTTAGACATTATAGAAACTACTGCTGGCCACAATCCCCCCAATTCTAATGCTTGTGTGAGATTATGATATTAACAAATGCTTCAAATTACAGTAGGAAAACCACAGCACATTATTTCAAGTTGGGGGACCAATTCGGCCCTCACATCTGTTAATTCTATCAGTAAATAATGGCACAGGGCTGTTCTAACAGGGCTAATTCTACAGGGCCATTCCCAGCCTTCAGATATGTTTTGTTAACATTTTTCTTATTTTCCTACCATAAAACGAAGTCTCCATTAAGAGCTCAACTCACAGACTAATCCTTAAAACGTGTGGTGTTTTTTTTTTTTAAAGCGAGACAAAGAAAATCACAGAGTTTGCAGGATGTTTTATGGCATGATCTGAGGATGATGGATCGAGGACTTGGCAAGAATTCCACACCCCTTGAGAGCCAGCTGGGCTCTGACCTGCCTCTCTCTGTGCTTATTTATGGTTGAGAGTAACAGCCTCCTTGTAACGGAGACTCGTGCCTCAGAATACATCCCTCACCGGACAGATTGCCACTTAAAGGACATCTTGTCACTCTTATTTGTTATGGGCTGAAATTTGTGTCTCCTGAAACTCCTGAAGTTCTAGCCCCTTGTATCTCTGAATGTGACTCTGTCTGGAACCAAAGTCTTTGAAACAATAAGGGCCCATTGGGAGTGGCCTTGTAAGAAGAGGAAATTTGGACCTGAGGAGAAGCCAGAAATATGTACATGCAGACTGCATAAAGCACAGTGTGAATGTGGCCACCAGCAAGTGAGGAGAGAGAGAGAGAGAGAGAGAGAGAGAGAGAGAGAGAGAGAGAGAGAGAGAGAGAGAGAGAGAGAGAGAGAGAGAGAGAGAGATGTTCCTGCTACCCCTTGACCTTGGACTCTGCCTTCCGGTCTGTTTGTGGTGCTTTGTTATGGCCCTAATTTAACTCCTTTTTCATGCTTCTAAGACTTCTGGAATCCCTTCTATATTACAAAGTTCATCTGTATTTTCTCTGTCAATAGTTTCCTTGGAAGTTTCTTCCTCAGGTGGTTTTGGATTGTCTGTGAGGGGCAATGTCTCTTGGCTTCCTCCAGCTTCCTTTCCTATCCTGCATTCGTTTCTGTCTTCCTTCAAGAATCCGAATCAGCAGTGGTGGGAGTGGGGGAGGGGGATGATAATTAGTCTTCCATCAACTTGACTTGATTTAGAATCACCATGGAAACGTACCTCTCTGTGGGTGCATGACAGTGTTTCCAGAAAGGTTTAACTAAGGCGGGAAGACCCACCCTGAAGGCCAGGGTGCCAGACTGAATAAAAAGGAAAAAGTGAATGGAGCATCTGCATTCTTCTCTCTCTGCTTCCTGACCAGCTGCCTCAGCTCTTGCTGCCATGATGGATGTCCCCTAAAACTGTGAGCCAGGATAAATCCATCCACCTTCCCTTCCTTCTTTCCTTCCTTCCTCCTTTCCTTCCTTCCTTCTTTCCTTCCTTCCTTCTTTCCCTCCTTCCTTCCTCTTTCCTTCCTCTCTCCCTCACTCCCTCCCTTCCTCCCTCCTTCCCTCTCTCCCTCCCTACCTCCTCCCTTGGTTGTTTTTGTCTGGTGTTTTATCACAGCAATGAGAGAAGTGAATAGTACAGATGGAACAGAGAGGAGCTGTGTGGCCACAAGCTGCCCTGCTGGGCCACCTGCCGTGCCCAGGCCACCACTGAGCATCTTCCAGTCATGGCCCATCCCCTCTCCTTCTACTCTCCTCCCACCGATGGACTTTTCTCTTCATCTTGGAGACAGCTGCCATTTCTGATGTTCTCTCTCCTCCTGATCTGTGATTTATAACTCTGGGGTTCGGGCTGTGGCTTAGTGGTAGAATCCTTGCCTACCACACACAAGGTCCTGGGTTCGATTCCTTAGAACTGAAAAAAATGCAGCAAGTAATACTCCCTCCACTTCCTGAAGTATGTGGGTCTGTTGATTTTCTTTTAAAGGCTTTATTGCCGTCCTTTATTGGGAACCAGGCCGGTAGGATGGGAAGTGAATAGATCTTAAACTGCCATGGTGGGCTTCGCTTCAAGCCAGCACAAAGCCAGGAGAACAAAGGATGTGTGCTAAGGAGCTAATGCCTCATGACCGGAACCAGCTCCCGTGGAGTTCACGGGAGGGCCAAGCCTTCAAAGATGCTTTTACTGGCATCTTTTCACTGAAGTTTCAACAAATCTCACATCTGAATTATCTGACTCGTCAGGAAGGGGGCCTGGTTGTTTGTGTGAGACTTAGATGATTTCTGAGAACCCACTCAAGCAGATGTGGGGGGCCAGTTCAAAGCGCTGGGCCACTTGAGTTAGCTGGACTTCAACAGTCTTTTGTAGCTGATAACATTGTGAAAGTTTCTTTTAGGAACTTTTTTCCTGGTTGACTATCCCTTATTTGAAATGTTTTGGGAATGTTTGCAATTTGGGATTTTTTTAAAATTTTGGAATATCTGCACACGTGCGCATGCACTTAAATGGGGTATCTTGGGCATGGGGCCCAAGTCTAAACATGAAATTCATTTATGTTTCATGATGAATTTATCATGTATACATAGCCTGTAGGTAATTTTACACAATCTTTAAAAAGTGTGTCAGTGTTTATTTTTGCACGGAACAGACATTTCATGGTGTGAATTGTCCATATGTAGATTCATGACAGTGCTCAAAAAATTTTTAGATTTTTTGAGCATTTCAGATTTCAGAGTTTGGATTGCTTAACCTGTCATACGGGAGTTTTTAGGTGGCTGAAAGGATGAGATACTCTTTTTTCATATTCTCTTCAAGAAGTAGGAAGAGGGCCATTCCACGGTGATGTCATTATGATTCCTGATCTCTTTGACCCCATTCCCACATGGCCGCTGCTCTCCCACCCCACGACCTTGGGCAGCTCACATCGCTGGCCCTGGGCCTCTTTCCCTTCAGGGCTTTTTTATGTTAAGTCTGGATTATAAATTCTTTGCAGGTAGGGACCATGGTTTTTGCTCTTCTGTTCATATGGATCCCAAAGTACAGAGCTAGCACTGGGCAAATGCTTCTCAGTTATAGAGTGGAGACGTTTATCCTCTTTCCTTTACTTCTTTTTTTTTTAAATTAAAATGTTTTATTTATTTATTTATGTATTTTTAGGTAGGGTTTCACTCTAGCCCAGGCTGACCTGGAATTCACTATGTAGTCTTAGGGTAGCTGTGAACTCATGACAATCCTCCTACCTCTGCCTCCCAAGTGCTGGAATTTGAGAGAGAGAAAGAGCGAGAGAGAGAGAATGGGAATACCAGGGCTTCTAGCTACTGCAAAGGAGCTCCAGACACATGTGCCACCTTGTGCATCTGGCTTTACATGGGTACTGGGGAGTGGAACCCCGGTCCTAGACTTTGCAGGCAAGCATCTAAACTACTGAGCCATCTCTCCAGCCCCCCTTTACTTCCTTATACTTGGCCATCAGTAGAGGCCAAGGATGAAGTTGTCTTTAGGCCTTGGACAGTAAGACAGGTGAGGCCTGTCGCCGGCTATTGGATCTTCAAGAGCTGGGGCAGACTTGCCTGTTGCCTCCTTTTGGTCCTGCCTGGATGGATGGGAAGGGATGGATGAGGGATCAGAGTCCAGAATCTTGAGCAGCCAGGTTATCAGGCCATTAACCATGCAATTATGGGGCCCAACTATGCCATTATTAATCTTGACTTCAACAAGAAATCATTAAGGTATCTTTAGCTCCCATGTAAAATCTGGGTATCTTGGTGTATACCTGTAATCCTAGCACTGGGGAGGTGGAGGCAGGAGGATCCCCAGGACTTGCTGGCTAGTTTACCTGAACCTGTGAGCTCCAGGTTCATTGAGAGACCCTGTCTCCAAGAATACGACGGAAAGCAATTGAGGAAGAGACCCCCACATTGACCTCTGACCTCCATACACATCTGGGTGATCTCTACATCCGCATGCATGTGCTCCCATATACTTATGGACACACACGTACATGCATACAACATACACATGCCAAAAAGAAGGAAGAGGGGGCAGAGAGATGGTTCTGTGGTTAAGGCCTTTGCCCATAAAACCTAATGACCAAGTTCAGTTCCCCAGTATTCACATAAAGCCAGGTGCACAAGGTGGTGCATGCATTTGCAGTTTGTTTGCAGTGTCTAGAGGCCCTGGCACATCCATTCTCTCTGTGCTTGCAAATAAATACACAAATAGATAAATAAATATGTAGAAAAGCAGTATTTAAAAATGACCCTCAAGTCTCTAAGGAAGAGGAAAGAGGAGGAGCCAGAAGAAAGAGGGCAGGGGAAGGATGGGCTTTGCAGGCCTGGCTCCTCCTGCTATCTGCCAGGGTCCTCAGCACCACCTTCTCTTACCTGCCCCTCCCCCTCACTTGGTCCCCATGAAGCCTGGGGACCCTCTCCGAGTCCCCCTGTACTGGTGACAGCCAGCTCAGTGCTCAGTCAGGAAGTAAATGTTCCATAAACATTGCTCCATGGCACTAAATAAGATTCAGGCTGTTTCATTGTGTTTTTAATCCCGCACCCCAGGTGACCCTTAAACTCTCTCTTTCTCTCTGTAGCTGTCTTCTGAGATACACTTGCCAGCCTTGCTAATGGTTTGTTTTTCCCCTTTGATTTATTAGATTAGAAGCTCAGTTCTTGGCCTCCTCCTGCTTGGAGAAGCCCTCATTCCGTTCTCTGTAGAACGTTGCTATTGGGCCTGTTTTATTACTTTGCATGAATACCTGGCGGCTTAGAGCTCAGCTCTCGTTTTATTTTCAGAATGTGTGATTTTGCCTGGCTTTGGAGGGCCTGTGCTTGCTAAGGGTTTGTTTGTTGGCCTTTCAGTTTTCACCTTGGGAGGTAAGAGTTCAGCCCTGACAGGGACATGCCGCACAGAGAATTTTAAATGGTTTGTTTTTAAGCCACATGAGTGATGGGTGTGTGTGTGTGTGTGTGTGTGTGTGTGTGTGTGTGTGTGTGCGCGCGCACGCGTGCTGAAAAACGAGCTAAGGATGCTAGAAATGAAAGAAAAGGGAGAAAGGCAGTGAGCCAACTTCTCAGTACTTTACCATTTCAAAGGTGATTTGCTTTTTAGCTTCAAAGGATTCTAAGAACTAAGAAGGGTGTGTGTAAACCAGGAGGGTATGGAGTACCTTTGGGGGATTATGGCATTGGAGCCATTGGAAGGGTGTGTGTGTCTGTGCCTGTGTCCCAGCCCAGTGTTGGGGGATTACCAGGCGGTTGCAATGGTGAGTTGTGCAGAATGGTCGAGCCATGCTCTGAAGGAAATGAGGAGGAGGAACTGGGGTTGCACTGTTGCTGCAGGTTGGCAAGAGATCTGCTGATTTTAGGGAACAAACTAGGGGGAAGTTTCTGGGCTCTGTCTCAGCCGGGGAGGTGGAAGGTGGGCTTCCCGAGCAGAACCCTTTCATCCCACCACCAGAACCCTTGAAGATAAGAGGGCCTCTAGTGCTAAGCTTGTAGAGAGACATGAAAGTAGTCAAGGCTTTTAGAACATTCTGGAATCAGATAAGAATGATGGAGTAGATGCCCAAGAATGTGTCCATCTGGTGTATGTACTCCACCCATGTCCACAGTTGGGCAGTGAGTCCAGTTCTGTTGTTTCTTCTGACTGTAAAGCCCAACTGCTCTGGGAGGTGACTGGGAGGGACAGATTCTAGAGTGTGTCCTTGGTGGACATGTGTGTGTGTGTGGGGGGGTGTTGGGATCCAGGACTCCTGAAGATAAACACCCGGATCTTGTGAAGGCACTCAGCAGAAGGTTTTGGATCCTAAGTTATTTTCTCTCTACATGGTCTCATATTAGGTTGCCAGATTCTGTATTCAAGTCTTGCCCCAACCACATACTAATTTTTAACATTGAACAAGTCACTGAAACAGATACTCAGCTGACCTAAGGAAAGCTCTCATTGGCACCTTGAGGTCCCTGCTAAGCCTCAAGATTAGGCAGTACAGGTAAGGGGACCAGCTCTAACCCTGGCCCCACACAGTCAACCTAGAGAAAATAAACCTGAGTTGCAAGTCCACAAGCCTCAAGCTCCTTCAGGTCCCTACCTGCTGGCTGCATGCTGGATGAAGGACCCGCTGCAATCCTGCAGTGGCTCGGGGAGGCTGGGGCCTTTGCAGAAGGGATCTTCTGAATCCCATCTGCCTGCCAGGAAATGGCTGTGCCAGGTTCCTTAGACTTTATCAGTCAGCCCTGATGATTTCAGGAAGGGCCCTGCTGTGGGTAGACACCACCTCCACCTTCACAACAGCATGGGTGGGACTTAGGCTCCTAAGGTGACACCTTGGTGACCTAGCAGCTCCTTCTTCTTCCCTCCTTAACTCTGGTTTTCAGATTACCTGGCCAGGTTGTTCAGAGGATGAGGATATGCACCTGTTGGTTGTTTGGTGCCAAAGAAATCCAAAACAACAAAAGCAGCCACAAAGACTCCCAAACTAGTCTTTCCTCAGACTGCTGGTAAGTTAATTAGGTGAAGACCATTTGATTTGAGCGATAATTTATCTCTTTTGCAATTAGTCTTTTTAAATGTTTCTGCCCCACCTGCTGCATGTGTGAAACAGTGAATGTGTGATCGCTCTGGGAGGCAGCACTGAGTGCCAGATTGGGTACTGGCACACATTCAGAGGTGTTCTCTGTGTCATTCAGACCCTCAGGTGCAAAGTATGGGGAAAGAGTTCTCCAAGAAAATGTAAGAGTGCAAGTGAATCTATCTTCAGGTCCAGGAGAAAGTTCAGAGGTCTTTCTAAGTCAGCAGGAAAAGTGTTTTACAAGCACTCCTCAAACTTGCTTATGGCCTGGGGATCTTCTGGAGTTCAAGTGCAAATCTGGACTCAGTATGTCTGGGGAAGGGCTGGGATTCTGCTGCACTGTTCCGCTCCCAAGCGAAGCCAATGCTGGAGTGAGGAACAGGCCTTATCTGGGGATCTTGAACTTGAAGCTGAATCTGTAGATAATGCAATTCAATGTGTTACTTACAAAAGAGGAGGAATGGTTAGCATATGCGATGGATGTGCCCCTCAGACCTTCTCTGAGTTTCGAGAGGCATTGCATGGTTTGTATTCAAACCGTAAATTGGCCACTTCCTCGTTCTGTGACCTTTCACAAGTCACTACCTGTCTCAGAATGGCGTTCCCTACCTACCAGTTGGGGGTGGCAATTAAACCCACCTTTCAAGTACATGTTCAGGAGCAAAAGTGAATCCTTGCAGGTTATTGGAATCACTTTAGATCTATCTATAGACTTGGCACTTGACCAGTGAGATTTTCTGCTTCATGGCCCTGTGTCTCCACAGGCCCTTCAGTGCTGGGGCCTGTGCTCTGTGATGCTGGTCTATGACAGTGCTGCCTTCATCCTTCCTTTGGATTCTGGCCACCCCATAGAACTGGTTTTAGCATGGGACATACTTAGGATCCATTCTCCTTTTCTTGCTTACAGACCTGCTGTAATTTTTGCACACAGACCTCTAATTCGTTCCAGAAATTTGGCTTGGCTGAAGAACACTGTGGCCCAGATCACTGGATCTAGTCTATCTGCAAGTATTTTTCCCTTCTTGGTTGCAGGGAGTGAGGGGGTAAGGAGGCAGTTAACAATGCTGAGCATAGTTTCAGCTTTCTACTGGGGGTAGAGGCTGAGGCCCTCCAATACTGCTAAACACGACACACAGCACAGTCCCCCTCAAAGATTTACCTGGCACAGAGCCCCAACCTCCTGTGCCAGTGCTCTGGTAAGCTCTGGTGCACTCCCTCCATTCTGATTTAGCAGGGCTGGTCGTGCTCAAGATCTGTTTTCCTGGGTGATGCTGGCTCTGCCATAGGGGGTACCACACTGCATAGCAAGTGTTTTTATTAGATTAATTTTTGCATATGCAAGCATCTGTGTGCATGTATGTGGGTGCACGTGTACATATGTCCATGTGCAGTGGTAGCCAGAGGTTGACATTGTGTGTGTTCCTCAATCACTCTCCACCTTACTGATTGAGATAGGGTCTCTCACTTTGAACCCAGAGCTCACTGATTCATCTAGTCTAAGTAGCCAGCTTGCCCTGTCTCAAGTGCTGAGACTATATCTGGCTGCTACATCTACCTGGCATCTCCATGGGTGCTGAGGTGTGGGAATCCCACTACCTTATTATTGGAGTCAAATATTCCTTTGTGGGAGACACTTGGATCAAACCATGACAGTCCACCCCTAGCCCTACAAATTAATAATCATACATGATATAAAATACAATGCATTCAGCTCAACTCCATAAGTTCCCACGTTTTTTTTTTCTTTCAACTGAGCCATAATACCAAAAGCAAACCCATAATGGCACAGAACATTCACACTGCAAAAAATAGCATTGGGTATAACAAAAACAGATTGAACCAATACAAGATTTAAACAAACAGTGCAAACATCAAACTCTATCTCCAAGTCCCATAACAACCAGTGACAGGTCTTCGGAGTTCCAATTCCGTCCTTCCAGCTCGGCTACTCACAGTCTGGGAAAACTTCATCCAGTGCTGGCAGCTCGCCTTGGCAGCCATCCCATAGTCCTGGCATCTCCATTGGGTCTCCACTGCAACCCACTGTTCATGCAGGCAATCAACACATCTGCTTCACATTGCCCATATCCAAAAACTGTGTTGCAAATCCAAGGGCCCTCTCTTCCTGCATTTGTCATACTTCATAGAACCAGGTGAGCTACCAATTTATTAATCTAGGGGTGAACAAAGCCAGTTTTGAAGAGCAGGAAACCTCCTTCAGCATCCAGGCCCCCTACTTCAAGAGTCTGAATTTTTCCTGCTGTCCCCATGCAGATCACCTGGCCCAATCTCAGTGATTGTCATCTCTCAAACAACTGCAGTTGAACGGGCAGCAGTTTCAGCCCAGAGATTTCCTTTCTTTCTGTGCCATCTCCATCTGCTCACACCAGTCCATTTCCATGCAAAGCAATCTGCACAAGTTCTCAGAACACAGGCAGGCAGAACACAGCAAGCCTCTCACACAAACTGCTTCTGGCACAGTCCTGACAAAGTTCTTTTTAACCCTCACAAGCCAAATCTTACAGTCCATAGTTTTTTATCCATCTCAATGATATTCAACATCCCCATAATCCAAGGTCTTTCAAGTCTGACCAGAATGGCCCATGAAGCTATACTTACAGCACTGCAAGGTGTCTCTTAGGCCAGGCTTTCAAATCCTTCCATATCCCTCCTGCAGATCAGTTCCAAATGGCCAAAAGCCACAGAATCAGGGTTCTAGCAGCAGCAAGCAATCCCACTCTCTGGTACCAAAACTGTTGCAGTCAAACTTCTCATTGCTGCACAGAAAAACCCCAACCAAAAGCGGCTTGTGGAGGAAGGAGTTTATTTTGCTTTATAGACTCGAGAGGAAGCTCCATGATGGCAGGGAAAATGACAGCATGAGCAGAGGGGTGGACATCACCTCCTGGCCAACATCAGGTGGACAACAGCAACAAGAGAGTGTGCCAAACACTGGCAAGGGGAAGCTGGCTATAACACCTATAAGCCTGCCCCCAACAACACATTTCCAACAAGGTTCTAATGCCCAAACTGCCATCAACTTGTGATTGAGAAGTCAGAGCACATCCCTTTGTGGGGGACACCTGGATCAAACCATGGCAAAGAGACCGAGTCTCATCTAGAACCTCACCAAGTGAGCTAGACCAGTCAGCCAGCAAGCTCTAGGGATCCTCCTGTCTCTGCTTCTTCAGTTCTGGGATACCAGGGCTGTGACACAATACCTAACATTTTTATATATGTGCTGGGGATTTGAACCCAGGTCACCATGCTTGCACAGTAAATCCTTACCCACTGAACCATCTTCCCAGCCCCAGTAAGTGTTTTGTTTTAGAGCTATCCATTCAGAGTGATACAAAGGTGGATTGGGTCACAAGTCTACCTAACTAGCAGTGTGACCCTGGACAAGTTACGTTAACCCCTCTAACCTTCAGGTTCTTCATCTGTGGAATGGAAATCTGCCATTCAGAACCAAATGAGATGATATCTGTAATGAGCTGAGCATTGATTTTGGCCTTGGCTAACATTCAGTAAATGTCATTGTTGCTTTTCTCACCATTATTATTATTTGGCTGGTAGTTCAGCTGTGTTTGTCCAGCCTTTCATTATTTGCCTACTTTGTGCTAATGCTTTGCTAAAATAAGACAGGTGGGAGGCGGTATGGTGGACTCTCTCTGTGGTGGGAGTTATAAAGAGGGCCGATGGCATTTTTACTTACAAGTCACCCCGCTTTCTGGCACTGGGTAGGAGTTGAGCCATCTCTCAGGGAAACACTTTGGGAAGTGGGGACCATTGCTTATGTCCTTTGCATCCTCAAAATGTGGTAATTATTATGACTCATCCTTGGTCAGTGATTATGGAAGAGAGTTTCTTAAAAACATGGTACCTAGTTTCTGGCTTTTCATTCCTAAGGGTTGCGTGGCAAATGAGCACAGGTACTTTATCAGCATTCTGAAGCTGGGGAAGCTCGTTAGCCAAGGAGGATTTCAGAGCCTGGGATGGATCTTTATCCAAAGCCCAGGACTGCCTAGAGATTACTTGATGCCTGTTAACCAGACCTTTGGGTTCTGGTCTGCAGATTGGGAGGGCTGTGCTCAAATCTTGTGGGGAAGCCTCTTTCCAGCCCAGCTGCAGAGGCCTGCTCAGTGACTCGAACTCATTAGAGCCAGGGGTCCTTGGGAGCCTCCTTTCAAACCAGCACCCGGGGGGTTCTGGTCCTAGTGGGCACACTTGGAAAAAGTTCAGAGAGATGGCTCAGTAGTTAAGTGCACTTCCTTTGCAAGTATGAGGGTCTGAGAGTGCCTGAATTCCAATCTCCAGAATTCATGTGAACATCTGGGCATGGCCACACGTGCCTGTAACCCCAGTCTTGTGGGGAGTGGAGCTGGGACTCGTGGGTAGTAAGTTCAAAGATCAGTAAGAGACTCCACAGCAAGGAAAAAGCATGTTGGGGGGTGATGGAGGAAACCTAATGTTCTCCTCTGGCCACTGCAGGTGAATGCATAGTGTGCTACATCAACACACACACACACACACACACACACACACACACACACACACACACAGTATACACAAAAAATAAAGTGGTCACCTTTGTGACCAGGATGTCAGGTGGAAATGGTGACTGTGCAACAACTTTTTGCGTGGGCAGCTGGAAGAACAGTTGTGCTGTGACAGACTTTCCCTCGGCAGAGGCTTGGGTTTTCTGTGCAGCTGGCTTTTAGAACAGTCCAATGGGATCCTTGCAAAGCGAGGTTCAAGCAACCTGGAAGTGGATCATGGAGGAAGTGGGAGATGGGAGCAGAGGCCGGGGAGACACTATTTCACAGTTCCTGGTGCAGGAAGAAGATGGGAAAGACTCAGGACGGGAGGGGACAGCTGGGGAGGAAGTCCTTCTGGCCCCAGAAGACATTGTAAAGAAGCTAGTGCTATCAGGGACAGGGGAAGCGAGGTCAGATGTGGAGCTCCCTCCATGATGGCAGAGCTCCAAGGAGAGGGAGGAAGTGGTGTACAAGCAGGTGGCCCCCATTGCTGCCAGCTGTATTCAGTGACTGGAGGAGAGTGTGCAATGAGGGTACACAAGCACCATCCCTGCCCCCAGCTTGGCCAGCCTTCCCAGGAGCCCAGGCAGCATGCTTCACCTCCTGCTCAGACAGATCTGGCTCTTGACGCTGTACCAGAGAGGTTGGCACCATGAATGGATACAAGCACAGGCTGTAGGGCCTCTGCTTGCTTTCACGCCACTAGCTTCTCCAGCTGTGTGTCCTTGACCATGACCATGACCACCCCGCTGTGCTCCTCTAGAAAATGGAATGACAGCGATAGTTTAAGTACCACAACAAAGCTACCTAGCAAGCAACCACCAAGCCTGGGTGACACGCAGTGGGTTTGTGGCTCACACATCCTGCCACAGCCCTTGGGACTTCATCACACATCTGAGGGTCACTCATTTGGGATGCCTGAGCTGGTCTGTCTCTGCATCCTAGCCCAGGCCAAGGTCTCACAGAGATATCAGAGGTGTGAGGACAAGAGCCGTGAGCCACTTATCCCAGCGCCTCTCCATCCTCTCCCTTCCTGGGCCACCAGCAGGCTAGTGCTGAGCCCAGTGCCAAGGCACAGGGCAGAATGCCTGTCCAAAATGGAACTGCACAGTTACATGGCCAAGGAGTACATCGTGGAGGGGTGAGGAACTGGGGCGAACTTCCTTCCCTTCCCTCCCCTCCTCTCTCCTCCCCTCCCCTTCCCCTTTCCCCTTCTCTCCCCTTCCCCTCCTCCTTCCCTTCTTTTTCCTCCCCTCTCCTTCCCCTTTCCCTTCCTCTTTCCTTCCCTCTCCTCCCCTACCCCTTTCCCCTCCCTTCCCCTCCCCTGCCCTCCCCTCCTCTCTCTTGCCCTCTCCTGCCCTCTCCTTCCCATTTTCTTCCACTGTTTGGGACTGAATACATGCTGGGTACGTGCTTGGCCACCGAACTACATCTCCAACCTTACACTTTTCTCCTCAAGCACACTGGTCCTCTTTCCTCTTTGGCTTCCTCATCCTGATCAAGAGCATCTTCCTTTGTGTGCTTTTTCCTTCAGTCTTTTCATTCATTTCACCTGGGATTCCACCTGCCCTTTGCTTTGTCAGTTGAATCAACCGGGTCTGAAGCCACTTCTGCCACTTACCTAAAGCTATGACCCCAGCAGGCGTCTCCCCCTCTTCTGGGCTTGCCTTGCCTCGAGTACCACAGTCTCTCCCTCCTGGGGCTGCAGTGTGGACTGAGCAAGGAGAAAGGAAGAAACCCCTTGGTGTCTGTACCAAGTGTGATGTCCACTGAGGTCAGCTTTTGTGAGCAGCCCTCACACTTTTTCCTGCTCTCACCAAAGCAGGGGTGCATATCACACCCCACAGTTGGGGAAAAAATAAACCAAGCACAATCAACCTTGCTTTCTTGAGAAGTGCCAGAAACTGGTATACATCCTATATCCAGGACATCTATGGACAACTTCATCCAAGTCTATGATGATGGTATGATGTTATGAATGGAGGTATCTCCCATGATTATTTATGTGGTTGGCCACTCTTTCTCATAGCTGATACCCAAGTGTCTCTCCAACACTGAACCTGGCATTTGCTGTGGTATCAGAAATCTGACTAACACGGCAGCTCTCCTCCCCTTGGTATCTTAAGGACCATAACTCATTGCATTTTGTGGACCTACCATCTTTAATCAGATTCCCAAGGTCACTCTGAAGGTTATCTTTTTCAAAAGCCAGCCAGACTGTGATAAAGACATTGAACTTCCTGAGCCTGGCTTAGAAAAGGCCTTCAATTCTATTCCACCAGCCAGAACTTGGCCCTTAAAGGTCTGAGAAATGTTGTCAGCTGCCTTTTCATTTTCTGTTGAGTAAGACCTCGTGCCACAGTCTTTATGTAAGAGACAGGCAACCTTGTTTGGTGTTGTATGTTTGTCCAGTGTCATGCCAATCTTAACCAAATCCTGTTCCTACCTCACACAACCTTAGGTCTGTATCCATGAGACTCAGTGGGGGATCTTTGAGCTAGAAAGCAGGGAGCTTCGAAGCTTGTGATTACTGTTTCTAGAATGTTCCTCCCTTCATTTCTAGGCTGTTTGGGTAGACACGGTAGCTGGCTGGCAGTTCAGGGAACGCAGGGCTCAGCGTGCCTGGTTTAAAGCCTTTGAGATCAATGATGGCTGGATGTACGATCAGTAGCAGCACTGAATCTGCAAGGAGTTGGTGACTGTTGAATTCAATGACGGCAGCCAAACAGTCTGTACAGCTCGTCTCATTCCCTCAGTGCAAGGGAGACGGCCACGGAGAGACCCTCTGTCTGGCAGACAAAGTCTTCCCTTTGTCCGGTCAAGATGCTCTCAGTTAATTTCCTGAGAGAAGTTGGTTAATGATTTTCCCGAGTATATATAAGGCTCTTGGATTTTCTTCTTTTTTTTTTAAGAGTCAACAGCCCATTGTCTGACTGTCAAGAGGTCTGGTAGCTTGTAATTTGAGGAATGTACTCATGAGAGTCATAATTTTTTAAATTTGAGGGATTTGTGCGTATTTTCAAATGGGCAGATTGGAGGACAGACATTAAACACATACATCTCAGTTTTTAGAACCCATTTGTTTGAAATGACCATACTTCAAAGCATCACGAGAGATGAATTTTCCAGATGTTATGTTCAAAATCTCACTGAGGAAAAGCTGTTGGACACAATGCCAGAGAAGTTGGGGACAGTCCTTAATTTTCCCTCAGGGAGTTTATAGCTTCAGTTCCCTTCCCTCTTGACAAGCAATTTCCATCCGTCTTGTTTAATAATAGTCTCTCTTCCTCCTTGTTGAGTTTCTTTCGTTACCTATCAGGAGAACTGGGGCTTCCATCTTCCAGTGTTGTAGGCATTCTGTTGTGGGTACCGTATGTGTGTGTGTGTGTGTGTGTGTGTGTGTGTGTGTGTGTGTGTGTAGTTGTGTGTGTATGGGGGGTGTGGGGGGGTGAGGGTGTGGGTGTGGGTGTATGGGTGGGTGAGGGTGGGGGGTCAGTATTTGGAACCTGAAGATCAAGATAACAATTTCTACCTTCCTGCTTTCCTTCAAAGGAGGGGTGTGTTGTTGTGTGTTGTCACAGCGTCTGTTCACTTTCTTCTGGCTTTTCTCTTCTTCATTCAGTTAAACCCACATAATGTAATAGTAAGTGGAGTTGACAGTCAGCCCTGCAGTCGAACCACGTGTGGCCAATTTCATGGTCTTGTAGGGCGTGCTGAATGTTATGCCAGCTTGTCTCAGTCATGAAACGGTTTTAAAAAAATAATGCTTTGGAGCTGAAATGTTCTGGTTGGTAAGTTTTCTGGTTAATGGAAGGGAATGACCTTGGGCAGAGTCTGTGACCGTAAGCGAATTAGCTCTCCTTGTTAAGCTTCAATTTCTTCACTTAGAGACTGGGATACCGTTGCTTTCCGAATTAGAGTTGTTGGGAGAACGTGCCTGAAATTCCTCAACTGTACCTCACATACACAGTACTCAGTGGGTGGAAATGACTATTAATTATTATTAATACACAAAATCATCACTGGTGAGAGAGTTTTAAATGTCTAAGGCAGGGCTGGAGAGATTGCTCAGTGGTTAGGCACTTGTCTGCAAAGCCTAAGGAACTGGGTTTGATTCCCCAGTACCCACATAAAACCAGATACACAAAGTAGCACATGCATCTGGAGTTCCTTTGCAGTGGCTAGAGGTTTTTCTCTCTCTCTCTTTCTCTCTCGTGCGCGCACGCTGTTTCTCTCTCTCTCCTTGCAAATAAATAAAATATTTTTACAAAAAATGTCTAAGGTAGAAATAAAGTGAAGTAGGATATCAGAAGCAGGTTTTTCTAGTGGGATTTCAGTTTGCAGTAATCTATAGCATCCTTTGAGGAGGTGAATTCTTTATACCTGGTGGCACTTAGGTACCATTTAAATCTTGTTATTTACAGACAGTTCTACACACGCTAACTACTGAGTACCTGTGTTGTCTCAGTGCTTATGCTAGGTCTTGGCTAATCAAAAAGGTAGGAGAGGGTTAGGGAGATGATTCAGTGGGTAAAGCACTTGCTTCTTAAGTCTGAGTACCCAGATGCGATCCTCATGTAAAAAGACAGAAGTCATGGTGGGCTTCTGTAATCCCAGCAGCTGGTGATGAGATGGGACATGGAGATTGGGAAATTTCCGGGAAGCTCATGACAAGCCCAAAAAAGAACAATAGGAGGGTGAAATCCAGAGAGATTTCATATGAAGTGGAAAGGTGAGGACCAACCCAAAAGTTATTCTCTGACTTCCATATTTGTGCTATGGTACTTGCTTGCATGCACGCGCGCACGCGCGCGCGCACACACACACACATACACACACACATGCTAAAAAGTTTTTTAAAAAAACTAAAAAAAAAATAAGTGGGAGAGGCTTAATAAAGTAAGTCAGGGTGGCCTTACGGTCCAGTTTACCCCAGACAGTCCCCAGACAAGCTTGCTGCCATTATCCTGGCATAATTATTAATGGAGTCCCTTTTGGTCTTCAAAAGTGTTCTGGTTTGGGAAAGCAATGCTGTGTTTCTTCAAAAAAGGGCTACTGGATTCTTTGGGTAAGAAGGAACCAGTAGTTGCATCCAGGCAGGATGGTGAGCTGTATGACCAGAGAGGAGGAGGAGGCAGGGAGGGACATTCTGGAGGCAGACTAAGCAGAATACTTCCAAAGGGGTGACCGGAGCCCAACTGCAGGTGCACCTGGAATTCCAGTGCATGAACCACCCTCCACTCTCTGGCCTTTGTCAGTGTGTCTTAAGTGTTCTCATACCTTAAAAACTTGCCAACTGAAAAAAAAAAAGATGTTAGGATTAGGGAGTGAGGCAGGGACCCCTCTTCCATACCAAGTACTGAGTCAGGTCATTGGTTTTTATGGCCATTTCTCCTTCAATCTAGGTGCACAGGCTTTAGGGGTGATGTTCAGGGTTACTCGCAATTTCTGTCAGTGTTTCAAAATTGCCTGGTTCCTGTGGGGATGTGAGTTTGGGTAGTTAACCGTTCCTTGACTCAGTGTTTAAAGTTTGAGGACTTGGCTTTTCTGTGTCATGCTTCCCAAACACTGAGAGACTCTGCTCGTGCTGGATTTGAGGAGCGTTGTAGGTGTTGTTTTCCATGTTCAGGGATCATTATTAAGTTAGTGATAAAGGAAGATGGTTCACATGTCTCAGTTTTGGATATGATTTTCTGAGTGTCTTAATAATCATTTGGAAGATGTTTGGAGAATTTAAGAGAAAGAGTCCATCCTGGCTTAGGCATTGAACTAACCCTTGTGTTTAGTATGAAGCCTTCACCTTAACGATTCTCATTTGTAATCCTGGGGTGCACAGCCAAATTTCTGTGTCATTAATTTCCTTTTTCTGTAATGCCAAAGGGCAGGAGGGTGCTGGAACCCACACTTTCTTCCTCCAGGGCAAGTTGAACAACTGTGTCCTCCGAGACGGTGATGCCTTGTCTCCTTCTTCTAGCTTTGGAGTTGGTTTTCATTTAGGCTTTTGCTGAGTTGGGTGCTCAACTCACTGGATTCTTGATTCTCTGAGTCCATGATGGGTTCACTGAGGCATCTGCAGCCATTGCCGTCAAGGTCTGTTATTCAGTCCCCCTGGGCCTCAAGTTTCTTCAGAGATGAAGGGTTGGGAAGATGGCTCAGTGGGGCACAGGACCTGAGTTCACTTTGCAGACATTTTGTGTGCACCTGTAATCCCAGTGCCCGGGCAGAGGGCACAGGCAGATCTCTTGGGCTAATTCACAGCTAGTCCAGCCCATCGATGAGCCTTAGGTTCAGTGAGAGACCTTGCCTCAAAAAATAGGTGGAGAGAGACTGAGGAAGACTCTTGCCTACACACAAATGAACATGTATACATACCACAGACACATAACACATAGAAAACAACAACAAAAGAAGGATATAAAGAGCCCCTTTCCTGGGGCTGTGAGGATGAATGAAATGATGACAAGGAAAAGACATTGAATAAATCACAAACCTCATGAAGATCTTGAGTAGTAGAGGTAGACAAACCATGGTCCAAGAAAGAAACAGATCTAGCCATTTCCTGTTTTTGGATGGCCTGTGAGTGAAGAAACATGTTTACATCTTAAAATAGTTGGAAAATATCAGAGGAAAAGGAGTATTTCCTGACACATGACAGTTCTATGAAATTCAAATGCCAGTGGCCTTAAATAAAGCTTCACTGGGACTCAGCCATGCTCACTGGCTGGCATATTTTCTGTGCCACTTTGGCATAATCAAGGCAGAATTGACTTTCTCCTCCAGAGACGTAATCGCCTGCGAGACCAAAAACATTTATCTGGCCCTGTGCAGAAAAGCGTGTGCCAACTCCTGTTCTAGAATAGTAGTTATTATAGCTAGATGAACCAGGCTCCGCCCAGGGGTCTTGGCCCTCTGATGAAGGTTGGGACAGCTAAAGCTCTCATATTCCCGAGAAAGGCATCTAACTCCATTAATTAATTGATTATTCATCCACCTATTCATTACTGTTTCATCAAGCACTGATTGAGTGTCTCACGCAGTTTTAGGTGATCTAGAAAAGGTAATGAGCAGCACAGGCGACAACCCCTGTCCTTCCAGAGCCTCCTGTCCATGGATTGCACTCACTCAATGTGTCACGCAAAACCAGTTTAATGCCAGTCTGTACAGACAATGAATTGCTCAACCTCCATGGTACACGTTTTCCGTAATCTTACAGTCACCAGTGTCCTCTTCCTCTGAAACTTGGAGGCTTGATACCTCCTACCACCTGTGGAGCCTGGGTTTGGGGCAGGGACCTCCGGAGCCCAGCCTGGCATCATCCCGAGTAGAGAAGAGCTCCGTCATGCTTGGGGCCAAGAGCTCCAGTGACACTGATCCCTGACCAGGCTAAAGTCCCCCATTCTAGCTCCTGTTCCCCTCAATTCTACCACAGAGGCTAAACTGCATCTTAGAAAAGTAATTTCACCCTGGAAGAGATTTGGATATCAGATCTCAGGAAAAAATGCCATCTTTGAGGGAAGCGAGGAGTCATTGTGACAGAGTGACTGATGTGGTATCACTTAAGTTGACTGCCCGTGACCCTGGCACAACAAAGCCAGGCAGTCTGTTAGCCCTTGCTGGATTCTATCTTGGTGGAGTGGCCAGTGGCTTTTGGAAACCCACTATGTGCTATCTCCTTCCATTGAGTAGCAGTTGGGTCTCTATGGAAGTGTTAAGTCCCTCACGTGGTCCAGAAGTGCTGTCTTGTCAGCAGGTGCTCACTGTCATTCTGGGATCCATGAGCTCCTGCTGTATTTTCTTCATTAACTGTGTGTGCTCAGAGGAAGTCAGCTCCTTGGAGGCCCAGCAGAAGATATTAATGCCAGTTGCTAATTGCTTCTGTGACAGGTCCCCCCCCCCCAAGCCCTCATGAAGACACTGGTAGGGACTTGCTCTTCAGGCCCAGGGATGCATCATGTCTGTGTGTCCCATCTCCAGAAGACTTAAGAAACATCCTGGGCAGATGTTGTCAGAGTTGGCTTTCCTCTCGCTCTGTTGCAAATCTCAAAACTTTATTTCAGCATCCAACCTTATATACAATCCAAGGCTGCCTTGTATCACAAGGGGGCTCAGCAGGCAGGAACAGAACCACGGAAACTCAGCACGCAGGAGTAAAAGCTATTAGCACTTACAAACAGGATTTAGGGTTGTCAGCCATCCCCCCTACCTCCTGGGGGGCACAGGTGTGCTAGGATCAAAAGGCATGAGCTACCATGCTCTGGGCTCTCATCCGGCTGCACATTACATTCTAAAACTTAGCTCACAAATATTCAGACAGGCTGGGACCCAGCATTGCTCTGTATAGGGTGGCTTGGGTGGTTTATGAGAAGAGATTGGAGATCAGAGAGTCAGCTGCCTTGTTCAGGAGAGACCTCAGATAAAGGCTTCAGGATCTGAGGCTTGAAGTGGGAGGGTGATTATAACTTCTCTACACAACGGGCATGGTAAATCTCTAAGCCCAGGACCTTCCCACCTTGCTCAGCCCCACTCAACCATGTTTCTATCCTGAAATGAAACCTGGGGTGAAGGCAGCCTCTCTGTCTGCTGGGGAAATCTATGATCAGATATTGATCTGCCTTACACAAAAGGAGCACCTCACTGTGTAATTCTGAGGTCCATGTGTTTCGATTAAATTCTTTCACTGGCGAGTAGATATCATGCTGAGCTTGGAAACCCTGTACTCATGTCTTGTGTGTGTGCATTTTTCTCTAGATGAGTCCTAACTCTAGTTAGAGGCATGGCATGAACCAAACTACTGTCTGCCTATCAGGGGAGCCAAGCCTTCCCAAACTGCTTGGTTTAGCTTCTTGCCCTGCACGTGTGATGTGTAGGCACACCAGTAATTACAGACTTCCTTTAGGGCGTTCCCAGGAAACCCTTTACCATAAGAGTACAAATTAGTGTTTTTCTAGTTTAATCACAGCATTTTTGAAAGGAAGCACCTTTCAGACCCTTATCTAAAGCCAACTTCCTTTGAAATGAAAGGAGGGCACAGTGTGCTAAGTGGAAACTTGCCCCAACACGATGCGAATCTAACATCTGCACCTAGGGGTGGCCTGTCCATGGACTTTTAGCCTCCACAGGGAGGTGTGGTTTTGGGGGCGCTGGGTGAGGGCATCATGGAATAGCAGAATGCCTCTCTGTTACAGCTGTCACGCAATTGTCTCATTGCAACTCCCTTTTTAGTAACCACTCCCCACCTTCCAGGAAAGTGACCTCGAGGAGACGTTATTATGGCCCTAGCTTGATGGATAATGACTGGTTTTGAGTTTGATCTGACACCAACATTTTAAACGATAGCCTCTTGGATTTGCTTGACTCAAGTTGAGCTTTGTCATTCACCTCAGGCTGCAGCATGGAAACGTGGCTGAGTAGGGTTGGCCAAGATGGAAGATTCCTGGGCTGTGGCAGGACCCGGCTGCTGCTCTGAGCACTGCTTTCACAAAGCCTGTACAGTTAGCACATTGAGGTATCTGTGGGTGCAGAGTTAATTCCTAAAGAGCAAAATTCCTTGGAAACCAATTTCAGTGTGTACACACACACACACACACACACACACACACACACACACACACACACACTTCAGCGCTGGAAAGGGAGCCCAAGGCCTTACACATGCTAAGGCAGGAAGCTTACCCACCTACCCACTGGGCTACATCCTCAGCCCCTCATCTGTCTAACCTAGGAGGCCTAGTTGTAGACAATACAGACTCCATCTTGAGCAGAGTCTGCCAGCACCTCTCTCCTTCTGTTGTAGCTACCATTCTAGCTGCTGGCATCGGAGCTGAATGAGGCTGCGGGGCTGGCATCTGGGTCAGGGTTCCTGTGCAAAGGCAGGCTACAGGCAGTAAGGAATAAGCTAGCAACTTAACCTTAATGGAGAACAGCTGGAAAACCTCAGGGTGGCTGGACTGCTGGGCTTATCTGTCCAATGGGCCTAGTAATACCTGCTCTGCTTCTATCCCATCTTGGAGATAATGAAGAAAATCCTTGAAGACCATAATGGAGTAAGACAGTGTATCCGAGTGGCTAGTGATGAGCCAGCCATGGATTAGTTGGTGCAGGGCTAGTGTTACAGCTAGGAGAGTACTGTGTAGCAGGGTTTTCTTTTTTGTTTTGTTTTTAACTCCTAGTTTGCTACAGGACAGTTGGCTCTGTTGCCTGAAATTCCATAGCCCTCATTGAAGGGGATCCTTAGGATGTACTAATTTTTGTGTGGTGATGGGATATTTTTCCTGGGGCAGGCCTGTGCATGGAAGGAACCCTTGCAGCAAGATGCTCTGTGTGTGGCAGGGGGGAGGGGTTGGGGGGAATCTATCTTAGTGAGAGGAGGTAGGAGGGGGAGGCCTTCAGATTCCCCAGAGAGCCCTTGGCCTTGGGTTTGTTCAGATCTGCTTAGCAGGTCAGACAGTCTGTGACCAGTGAGGCATGCATCTATCCCTTCTGTTCTCTGGCCTTGAAGACTTGTGCCCCCACCCCCACCCTCAACCCACACTTTTTTTTAAGTCTACTGTGTTATTTCTTTGGAAATGTAAGTTAAAGGGGAATGAACTGAGCTTATTCTAATCCTGCTGGTGGGGTTTTTCAACTCTTAACAGAATCCCCTGCGTTTCTTAATTGGACATGTCTTTGTTCCACCAGCTGCTTTAACCAAATAATAATAATAATGATTGGATAATAGGTGACCTCGGTGTCCCCATCTCCCTGTACATCTGCTTTAATACATATTTATTCAGTGAGCAGAGGGAGAGTCAGCATTAGATATGCATCGACCCAGGCAGAACCTTTCAGATGTTCTTTCACCGACTCTCTTGTCTGTGTGCATTTTCAATGTGCTTCTGCAGCAGGTGAGCTGGACAAACGGGATTCTAAGCAGGCTCCTCTCTCTCTTCTATCCCTTCTCTGTGCTCAGCTTTTGGGGATGTAGTCCCCAGCCACTTTGTCCTGCCAGCCTGGTTGCTGCCTTGCATTTCATCTACTGGCAGAGAGGGCAGGGAATGCAGAGATGACCTCAGCTCACCTCTTCATTGTACTCACTCAAGGCCACAGTGAAGTTCATTTTCCTAAGACACACTGAGGTGACCAAGCAGGGTAGAGGGCTACTCAGGGCTCCTGGTTTTTGGTTCCAGCCTAATTCCAGGAACATGACTTTGATCTCTGCCCCAAGGCATCCTGGGAAGAAATGTTATCCTTTTGGTCTGAGAAGGAGGGCTGGATAGAGACACCCTGTTCAGGGAGTCACATTATCTCACTGTCCCTTGGGGAATTCTGGAGTCTTTGACCAGAATTCCAACTTGAGGGAAAATGAATCTGGGGCTGCCCCACTGTCTGAAAGGGCCTCACTTGCCCCAGGAGGCTGGGGTGGGGAAATCTTGTTTTTTTTT
>PVHP010022562.1:0-18841 GCA_004024765.1 Zapus hudsonius
ATCAGCCTCCCAAATGCTGGGATTAAAGATATGCACCACCTCACCAAACTATGAGCTGGGGAGATGGCTCAGCAGTTAAAAGCATTTGCTTACAAACTGCTGGCCCGAGTTTGATTCCCCAGTAGCCACTAAATCCAGATGTACAAAGTATATCTGGAGTTTGTTAGCATTCTCTCTTTCTCTCCTTTCAAATAAATGAATAAAATAAAAATATTATTCAGAAAGGAGCTCTTACGCACCCTTGAAAAAAATTAAAGAAATTGCTTGCCTGATGGTTTCCTAAGTTACTTAGACTACTGTATATCCCTCCATCACATGAAACTTTTTCCCTGGTGAGACACGACCATATTTCTATTCACCTCAGATAGGACATACACAACAGACCAAAGCACGATTGCACCAAAACTAGTTTTGGCAAACCAATAAATTTGTTGGAGTTACTTAGAGAGCAGGGTGAGGGGTTGCTTACAGGAGCATGGATGACTCAAAGGCAGATGCATCATGGGAAAGCCCACCCAAGCATAGATAACATCTCAGCATACTGCACCACTGGCAGGCAGATGGTCTGATCTAGAGAGTATATTTCTCCTCCCCCAGCAGTTGTTTACCTTTATATAACTTTAGGAAGGGATCTTGCAGCCTTTTAAGTTTCAGCTTCCTAGACTTGTTGACCTTCTAAGTCTCCTGAGCCTCTCCCTCCCCTACCCCCTTCCAAGGAGGGAATGTTTCAATTTAGAGAAAACACTGGTCAGAGCCTGCCTTCAACAGGTTTACTGCTTCTATCAACTTGGGGAGTGATTGTGTGACATTTTTAAGTTTCAACTCTCCCAGACTTGTTGACCTCCTGGGTGTCCTGTACCTCCCTCCAGGAGGGAGTATTTCAATTAGGAATTTGCTGTTCAATGCCCTCGTTCCTACTAGGTGTGAGGTTCTAGTTTCTCCACATCTTCGCCAAAGCTTGTAAATTTTAGTGTTTTGTTTTGTAAGTGTCCAGAGCTTTATACATGCTACATCTCTTTTCTATCAGCTTTTTTTTTTTCTTCCTTGAGACAAGTTCTCCTTTTGTATCTGATCCTCCTGGCTTAACCTCAAGAGTATTGCTATTACAGGCATGCACCATCATACCCAGCTCTGTCTTGATTACAGCAGGACTAAGGACATTGGGTAGTTTTTCATGTGCTTATCAGCCATTTGTGTGTGTGCATTCCAGACAGTTTTACTGTTGATGCAGGATTTTGGGTTCAGGGAGGGATTAAATTCCATAAAGATGCAGGAGATCCCAGGCCCATGGACACCAGCTTTTGGATCCTTGTCCAAGTTAGCAAGGAATTGAAAATGCGGAATCAGAAAGGTGTAAATAATGAATTGTGAAATTTATTTTAGGGAGAGTTAGGATCCAGCAGGAAGACTAACAGGGAAGCCCAAGCCAAAAGATTCCCCTCACATTTGGGTCAGAGAAGACAAAGAGATAGTAAAGGACCCAGAGCTTAAAGAAAGATCATACATGTAGCAAAGCAGTAAAGCACATGTAGCAAGGCAGGAAAGTGCACGGACAAAAAGAAATCGTCTCCCTCTTCCCACTAGGCTGGGAAGAGGAGACCAACAAAAACACTAGGCTGGGGAGATGGCTCCGTGGTTAAAGGTTCTTGCTTACAAAGCCTGATGGTCTGGGTTTGATTCCCTAGTACCCATATAAAGCCAGATGCACAAGGTGGTGCACATATCTAGAGTTTGTTTGTAGTGGCAAAAGGCTCTGGTGTACCCATTCTCTCTCTCTCTCTCTCTCTCTCTCTCCCCTCACAAATAAATTAATGAGAGAGAGAGAGAGAGAGAGAGAGAGAGAGAGAGAGAGACTGACTGACTGACTGGCTGGCTGGCTGGCTGACTTATACTATGTTCCATGTTCCAAGAGGGATCCAGAGGAAGAAGACAGATTTTTACACATGTAAAGGCAAGAAAGCACCCAGATCAAAGCACATGTAGAAAGCAGGTCAGGAGAATCCCAAAGCTTGTAGGTAAGCTAACCTGGCACATACAGCAGAAAAACAGGAAAGACTCTTGTCTCAAAGAAGGTAGAAAGAGAAGATGTGTAATGGAGTTTTGGGGCTCTTTACCAATACATCAATATGCCAACGCACCAACAAAGATAGAGTACCCTGGATTCTTGTCTTACGAATTTAAACCTGTAGACTGGAGAGTAAGACTTATAGAGACTTTATTAGATTAAGAGAAGAAAAGAGTACAGAGAGCTCCTGCCATGTGGAAGGCAGGAGGGGATAGAGAGTCCACATGGGAGTAGGGGTCTTCCCCCCATCTCAGCCCAGATGAGCTGAGACGAGGGCAGGGACTTATCAGAACAGGGACCTAGAAGTTCAGCAGAGGTGAACAGCCAAAAGAGAGGCCTGTCCACAATCTTATTGTGGTGGGCTCTACCCTCAGACCCAAGCGAACCTGAGAGAGCTGATTGGTCTGATATCAGGACGAGGTCATTACACCTCTCAGTGGGGTGGGGGGCTTCTGCTGGAGCAGGCAGGCATTGTAAAATACTTTGATTCCCTTTTTGGGCCCTCTCCTGACTATTTTTCCTTCAGATGGACACGGGAAGTTGTCCTCCACATGTGCGCCCACACACACACACACACACACACACACACACACACACACACATTTATACAAACAAATAAAACAAGGATTGGGGAGATAACTCAATAGATAGAATGATTGCCACTCAAGTTGGAGTGTCCAAATTTGATTCCCAGACCCCATGTAAAAAAGCTGGAAGCTGTGGTGGGCTTCTGTAATTGCAGCATGCTAATGAGATGGGAGGCAGGAGAATTTCCCTGAAGCTCTTGGTGATCACAGTAAAGAAAAAGAGAAACCCTGCCTCAAATGATTTAGACAGGGGAGAATGGACCCAAAAGTTGTCCTTTGATCTCAGGTACCACATGGCCACACTCATATGCATGCACGTAAAATGGGAAAAAATAAAAATCTTTAACTTCAACAGATAACATTAATAAAACCAAAGGCATGACAACAACTAAGAGAAAGTATTTGCAAATCATGTATCTGGTAAAGGACTTGTTTCCAGAATATATAAAAAAATCTTATTAAGGGCTGGAGAGATGGCTTAGTGGCCTGCAAAGCAAAAGAATCTGAGTTTCATTCCCAAGTACCCACATAAAGCCAGCTATACAAGGTGGCACATGTATCTGTAGTTCATTTGCAGTGGCAGCCCTGCGCACCCATATTCATTCTCTCTCTCTCTCTCTCTCTCTCTCTCTCTCTCTCTCTCTCTCTCTCTCTCTCTCTTTCTCCCCCTCTCAAATAAATAAATAAATAAATATTTTAAAAAGAAAAAAACTTATTAATTCATCAATAAAAGACAACCCAAATGTTTTAAATGAGTGAGAGATTTAAAGAAAACATCTTTACATCCTGAGTGCTATACAACCAAGTAGCCAGGCAAGAGGTATTCACCAATATAGTAGTGGTATGACTGTTATGGGGGTACTCAACTGTTCTCTGATTGGATCTGGGACCCATGCCATGGGAGAGAAGTCATCTCCAGTACTGAAAACCTAATCTAAAAGCTATGGTTGGGAAGGTCTTGGATTCCAAGGGGGAGGCCACTACTGTTGGTTAACTAAAAGTTATTTTGTGTACATCAAATTGCCCTCTATTATGTCTATATCCTAGATTAATGCTGTTCTCACCTTTGGTCAGAGAATCTTCTTTCTGCAAATGATGGTGACTACTTGGGAGACTTAAAACTTGCCAAGTTGCAAGTTTGTGGGTGGTGAAAGGGTCAGTGTTCAGTGTGTCTCCCCTTCTGGAAAGGCTGTGGGTAACACATTCTCTTTCGGCCCTTGCAGGTGAAGGACTTAACTCAGTACTTGGACCCCAGCGGGCTCGGTGTGATCAGTTTCGAAGACTTCCACCAAGGGATCATGGCCATCAAAAATGGAGGTCAGTCGTTCCCACCCTGTGCCCTATTGCTCCTCCCCTTCCTGCATTGTCCTAGCTACCCACTCTTGTCCAGCCTGTCACTTCTTGAAATTATAAAACACCTGGAATCCATGTTTCTCTTCTTGTCACCCCTATCCTCCATGATCAAGACGCTCAACTGCTTATCCACAGGATTGAGAAGCTGCTGCTGTTCTCTAAAGTTTCATGATGAAAAGTTTCAAAACTGCAAAAAATCACACAGTGAGCACTCATTCATATATTCACTTACCATAGTGTACCAACAATAGCTTGCTGTGTGTACTTTGTTTCTTCTATCCTATTTTCTGTTGTCCACCAATCCATCATACTCCAAAGTCTCTTGCATTGGTGCATGGGGCCTAGTCTGCCATAGAGCTGTCCATCCCCTGGCCTGATGAACTCTCTGCATTGTCTATTTCTGTCTGTCTGTCTGTCTGTCTGTCTGTCTGTCTGCAAGAAGGGTTGCCAGCTGCTGATTGTAGCCTGGGTCTTAGTTTAGTGAGTTAAGGAACATGTAGGTGTTTGTCAATCTCTTGGTGATGGCAAACAGTCATCTGAGAATGACCAGCCTCCTTAACTCCAACCCACTGTGGTAAGGCAGAGTCTCTTCTTGAACCCATTGCCTCCCCTTGCCTTGCCTGTGATGATCTCACAGTCATCATGGTGCCCCTTGTCCTTCCAACAGAGACCCTGGAAGATGTCTCATGGCTTTTGCCTGAGAAGGGGCCTACTGATATCTGCAAGTTGCCAGGTTATGTCTCTTTAATAGCCTACTGTCCTTGTCTCCCTCTGTGAGGAGCCATATTCTGGCCTGTCCTTTGGGGGAACCCACATGCTACACCCAGCCCCTGTCCACCCCTGGTCCTGCCCTTTTTTGCCTCTCCTCCTCTGGTGCAATTCCTGTCCACTTCTTTATATTAGTGAGGGCAGAATGTGTAGCTCCAGAACTGGAAGGCAGCCTTCAGCACACCCTAACAAGGCTCCATCACCACCAACCTCACTGGGGTTGTGGGTTTGTTGTCATTTTTGTTTGTTTGGTTAGTTGAGACAGGGTTTCATGTAGTAGTCCACGTTGGCCTTAAACTTGATATGTGGTCAAAGCTGGCCTTGGAACATGTTGTAGTCAACCTTCTCGTTGCTGCGACAAAGAACCTGACAAAAAGCAGCTTGTGGAGGAAATAGGTTTATTTAGGCTTACAGATTCAAGGGGAAGCTCCATGATGGGAGGGAAAACGATAGCATAAGCAGAAGGTGGACATCACCTCTGCCACAGCACTGCAAACAGTGGCAGGAGGGTGTACCAAAAACTGGCATGGGGAAGCTGGCTATAACCCCCATAAGCCCACCCCCAACAGCACACCTCTAACAAGGCTCCAATTCCCAAACTGCCATCAGCTGGGGATCAAGCATTCAGAACACATTAAGTGTTCTGAATCAGACCTCAATAGAACGCCTGATCCTCCTTTCTCCATCTCTCAAGTGCTGTGGTGACAGGTATGCACCACTATGTTAGACTGTTTTAAGACAAGGCCCTGGCTAGCCTAGTATTTGCTGGGTTGCCCAGGGTAGCCTTGAGCTCACAGCATTCATCCTGCCTCAACCTTCCAAGTGATGGGATAATATTTTTGAGCCACAGCATTGGAACAGGATTGTATAAGGAAAAATTCAAATTGTCGGTAAATAATAAAATCTCTGAAGGAGTGAACAGGTATGCCTGAAATCTCAGCACTCAGGAGTGAGTTTTTGTTTGTTTTTGTTTTTGTTTTTTTCTTGATCCTCCTGCCTCCGCCTCTTCAGCAATATCCTACCAGCGTGTGCCACAACTGGCATTTTTTGTTTTTTCTAAGGTAGGATCGTGCTGACCTAGAATTCACTATTTACCACCACGTCTGGCTTAGGAGTGGTTTTTTTTTTTAACTTTTTATTGACAGCTTCCATAATTATAGACAACCATGATAATTCCCTCTTTATGCCCACTTTCTCCCTCTCAAATCCACCCTCCATCATATCCCCTCCCCCTCTCAATTAGCTTCTGTTTTGTTTCTATGTCATCATCTTTTCCTCCTGTTATGAATGTCTTGTGTAGGAAGTGTCAGGCACTGCAAAGTCATGAATATCAAGGCCATTTTGTGTCTGGAAGATTGCATTGCAAGCAGTCCTACCCTTCTTTTGGCTTTTACATTCTTTCTGCCACCTCTTCCACAGTGGACCCTGAGCCTTGGAAGGTGTGATAGAGATGTTCCAGTGCTGAACATGCCACTGTAAACTTCTCAGCACTATGATGGCTTTTGAGTCATCCTGGTAGTCACCGCCATATGAAAAGAGAAGTTTCTCTAGCCAAAAGTGAAAGTAGCATTAATATATGGGAATACACATTAAAAAATGTTAATAGGGCTAGAGAGATGGCTCAGTAGTTAAGGCGCTTGCCTGTAAAGCAGGAAGGAACTGAGTTTGAGTCCCCAGTACACATGTAAAGCCAGATGTGGGCTGGAGAGATGGCTTAGCTGTTAAGGCACTTGCTTCCAGTGCCTAAGGCCCCGGGTTCAATTCCCCAGGTCCCACATAAGCCAGACCCACAAGGTGGTGGCCCTAGTGCGCTCTCTCTCTCTCTCTCTCTCCTCTCTCTCTCTCTCTCTCTGTATGTGCTTGAAAATGAATAAATAAAATATTAATTAAAAAAAGCCAGATGCTCAAAGTGCTACTTGTGTCTGGAGTTCATTTGCAGTGACTGGAGGCCCTGGCACACACACCCATTCTCTCTCTCTCTCTCTCTCTCTCTCTCTCTCTCTCTCTCTCTCTCTCTCTCTCTCTCTCAAATAAATAAATAAAATCTTAAAAATGTTTATAAGGCATTTTGGTGGGCACAATATATACATTTAGCCAGACAGCAACAGGCATTACTCCCCTAGGGCTCATAACCTCCCCCTGACATAGGCTTTTGACTAGGTCTGCAATACCAGGCATGTATTCCCTTTCCTGTGGTGCGTGCCTCCAGTCCAATTAGAGAGCAATTGGTTTTCCCCACAATAGACATGCTACTGTTGCTCCAGTTGGCACATTTGGTCTGGCTGGCCAGTCTTAAGACTTGCAAGGTCCATTGCTCTTCACCACCGTTAACTTCTCTCTCCTGTAGGGCTGCATGCAGCCATAGCTTTTTCCAGCTTTCCGTCAACTGGTCATCAGGGAGGAGGTTTCCAGCTTGATTTCTCAGTGATGTGCAGCCCAAGTGTATATGATCTTCAGCAATAGGGTCCTGCCATCTCATTCTGGTGGGCAACCAAGAGCCTTGGCAATAGCCTGTAATGTTTTGGGGGCCACAGGAACCTCCCTGGCCAACAACTCTCTGGAAGGTATCCCATCCCAGGCACTGAAGTTTTTCTAGTACCAATGTATGGCTACTGGGTGTGCTGTTACCCAAAGAAGTGGGTTTTCATATGGCTTATTCTAAACCTCTTCAGTTTTGATTAACCCTCTTCCCACCTTTCCTTTATTCAATCCCTTCTCCTGTCCCCACTTAAGCCACTGCACTCCCAGTAATCTGTTTATTTATTTATATATGTGCAATACCCTCTCCTTAAGTATCCCCTCTCCTCCTTCCTTATAGCCCCTCTTTCTAGTTTACTGGCCTCTACTACTGACTTTTACTCCAACTCACATATAAATCTAAACATTTGTAGCTAAGATCCACATATGAGAGAGAGAATATGGGGCATTTGGCTTTCTGGTCCTGGGTTACCTCACTTAGTATAATCCTTTCCAGATCTGTCCATTTCCCTGCAAGTTTCATAATTTCATTTTTCTTTACTTCTGAATAGAACTCCATTGTATAAATGAACCACATCTTCATTTTCCTTTTATCAGTTGAGGAACTTCTAGGCTTTTTCTAGGTTACATTTCCTAGCTATTGTAAATATGAATGTGTGTTTTTTTTTTTTTTTCCCGAGGTAGGGTCTTGCTCTAGTCCAGGCTGACCCGGAATGTCTCAGGGTGTCCTTGAACTCACGGCAATCCTCCTACCTCTGCCTCCCGTGGGCTGGGATTAAAGGCATGCATCACCACGCCTGGTTGGTGTTTGTTTGTTTGTTTGTCTTTTGAAAGTTTTTTCCCCCCTGAGGTAGTGTTTCATTCTAGCCCAGGCTGGCCTTGAACTCTTGGCAGCATTCCTCCTACCTCAGCCTCTTGATTGCTGGGATTAAACATGTGAACCACTATGTCTGGCCTGCGATTTTTTTGTTGTTGTTGTTTTGTTTTGTGGTAGGGTCTCGCTCTAGCCCAGGCTGACCTGGAATTCACTCTGTAGCCTCAAGCTGTGATCCTCCTACCTCTGCTGGGATTAAAGGCGTGTACCACCATGCTGATAGTTTTAAATCCTATTATTTTGCATTCTTTGTTAACATTTCCACTTTGCTTTAAGTAAGCCAGTCCAGAGGTAGTTTGCATGCTCCAGATCCTCAAGATCTCAGCCTGGTGCCACCCTGGTATGGGAGGGGGTCATTGCAGAAGGTTAGCAGTGCAGAGTAATGTGAGTGGTCTGCTAATAGGGTGTGTGTGATTGAGGGGCATGGGATTGTGGGGGACATGACCTTAGCAGGAGAGCCCAGCTCTACAGGTGGGTTAACTTGGGCAGGAGTGAAGTGGGGAGACCACAGCGATAAAGCAACACAGTAAAGGTGGCCACAGCCAAGATATATGAGGACTATGAATGTGGGTGGACTGCACAGCCTCTGGAGACCAGCGCAGAATCCTATGGCTCTTGGGAAATAGACTACAGATGTTAAGGTGGGAGCTGTGGGGAGGATAAGCAGGGTGGCAACATCCAAACAGGAAATACCCTGAGGCAGGTTTTACTTGGCATATTTGGGGCTTTAAGGAAGCTGGGATCAGAAGGTGGGGGTGTGGGGCTAGAGAAATTGCCCAGTGGTTAAGGCGCTTGCCTGCAAAGCCTAACAGCACAGGTTCAATTCCCCAGTTTCTACATAAAGCCACATGCACAAAGCGGCACAATCATTTGGAGTTCATTTACAGTGGCTAGAGGCCCTGGTATGCCCATTCTGTCTGTCTCTTCTCTTGTCTCTCTCTGCTTGGGGTGGTTCTTCCACCTCAGCCAGCCTGGCAGGACCATGTTGCCTTCAGGGAAGTGCTGGTAAGCTTGCTGAGCTTGCCCAATGTTCTATCCTGGGTTTGGGAAGCAGCTTTTCTGCTTTTGTAATTTTAAGGTTTTATTTATATTTCATTAGGGAGGCAGAATGAAAATAGAATAAAAGATGAAGTCAGAGATGATTTTAAAGTTGTTTCATAGCATTTAGAAGAAAGGAAGGCATGATTACATTGCATTTCCAGTGACGTTCACTTCAGGTCTTACTGCAGTGTGATGGTGTAGCTGTGGATACCTGTGTCATCTGTCAGTCTTATTCTCTGTTGGGGAGCAACATAGTAAATGGCACAATATATTGACCCAGTTTGTTGGTCAAGTATAACACTTCTACTGTCACACCTATAGGTCTTGTTTCAGGAATAGAATGAAACAGGGAACTGTTACAAATAGGGCATGGCTCTGGCTCACACACCCCATCCCCAGCTCTAAAGGACAGGATAAATACACATTAAAATTTTCCACTAGGACATGGTTCAACGGTTAAATGTGTATGCTTGCAGAGTCTGCTGGCCCATAGTTCAGTTCTCCAGCACCCATGTAAAGATAGATGAGAAAGAAAAAAGAAAAAAGGCACACATTTGGTGTGCCTCTGTTGTGGCAAGAGACCCTAGTGTGTTTATACACTCACAAACACATACAAAAATAATATTTTGTTTATTGTTGTTATTGTTCTTTTTCCTCTTTTTTTTTTTTTTTTTTTTTGAGGTGGAGTCTCATTAACCCAAGCTGACCTAGAACTCACTCTAGTGCCAGGCTGGCCTCAAACTCACAGGGTTAGTCTTAACCGCTGAGCCATCTCTCCAGTCCCTTATTATTTTTAAAGTTTTATTTATTATTGCCTTTGTGCAAATGAACACCAGATACTCACACCTTGAACCTGGGCTGTCAGGCTTTGCATGTAAGTGCCATTAACTACCAAGAAATCTTCCTAGCTGTCAATAAATTTATTTGAGAAAGAAAGAAGACAGAGAGAGAGAGAGAGAGATAGTATGGTTACATTAGAGCTTTTTGCCACTGCAAAGTCCAGACACATATGCCACTTTGTGCATCTGGCATTGTGTGGGTACTGGGCAATCAAATCCAGACCATCAGGCTTTGCAGGCAAGTGCCTTTAACCATTTGAACCATTTCTCCAGCCCTTAATAAATATTTTTTTAAATGACTGAGTTCACACAGTTGTTGGGAAATTATTATTCTATTTAAATTTAGGGAAATCTAGAAGCCAAATGAAGCAGCAGTGTGTTTTTTCTGCCCCATTGCAAGGTGTTGTGCATGCTTTTCTTGAGAAAATGTGCACAACTGTCTGCTCATCCCAAATAGGGCACCAGTGACAGACTGAAGAAATGATTCTACCCAAGTTCTGCTTGGTAAAATATGCTCACAGGAATATGAATTACCCCCAAACAGCCATATCACTGAAAGTGTCCCCCCTCTCCAGTATGAATGACAACTTCCCCATAGATTGAAACTCCCATTTAGTTAGCCTTCCACCTTCTATATTTGTTAGTACTTCCCAAGACCACATGCAGCAGCGGGGACAGAATTATATAGAGAGGGTATGAGAAGAGGGAAAGTGTATAATCTAAGGTGAGAATGACCCTCCTATAAGAGAAAGTCAGCAGCAAAAGTTGAGAAACTCTTACAGGTAATCAGCTGCTTTTTTAAGATAGTAATGGCTGTTATGATTGGAGCGCAGCGTTTCACAATGCCAGGTCTTTGGATACCCATCTGCATCCCCAGTGTGCACTAACTGCCCTATGATGAGGCCCTTTGAACACCTGTCATTGCTTCTCTGGTATGTCTTGTACCCAGTTAACCAAGTCTATTGATGGGCGACCTATGGAACATGGTAGAGTTTGAGGGTTGCTCTTTTCCTACGTGGTCTTGATCACAGAAGGTATCATCTCTGGCTTCCTGTGGCCCAGCTGAAGGAAGCCAGTGCTGACTATTCCAAAGCTCTCTTCCAGTAGTGTCTGGGAAAGGATACTGCTCCAATTGGTCCTCGAAATAGAATTTTGAGCTGGATATGGTGGTGAATGTCTGTAATTGTTACACTTGAGAGGTGGAGGCAGGAGACTACATAGTGAGTTTGAGGCCAGCCTGGGCTACTTGAGATTCTGTCTCAACACCAAAAAAACAAAAACAAAAAACAATAACTAACGACAAAACCCCTAACAATAAAAAAACAAGCAGACATGCTTTTTAAAAAATATTTTATTTATTTATTTGAGAGGGAAAGAGGCAGACACACAGAGAGAATGGATGCACCAGGTCCTCCAGCCACTGCAAAGGAACTCCAGACACATATGCCACCTTGTGCATTTGGCTTTACATGTACACTGGGGAATCGAACTCTAGTCCTTCTGCTTTGCAGGCAAAGGCCTTAACCACTAAGCCATCTCTCCAGCCTTGCTTTTTATTTTGTATTTATTTATTAACTTATTTGCATGTGTGTGTGTGTGCCAGGATTTCCTGTCACTGCAAACGAAAGCTTATCTGATTCTACATGGGTGGCTGAAGAATTTAAATTAAACTAAAGGCAAGTAAGTGCCTTTAAAAGCTAAGCCATTTTCCCAGCCTTGACTTTGCTTTTTAAGTAAGTGGTGATGTTAGATTGAATTATATAAATAACCAAACTGCAAACAATGTGTATTTTATGTAAGTATGCATGCCATGTACTGCCTTTGTATATCAAGTAGACTATAGAGGTTAGCAACTTTTCCCATGGAGGAAGATATAGGTGCTCTGGGATCAGGGTGTTTGGAGAATAATGTTTCTCTGCCATTGAATTCAGTCTGTCCATTATGAGGAGGTGGTTACTTCCTTTATTTTTTTTTTTCTTTAAAGTTACAGCAGTGGTTTTTTTTTTTTCATTTTTATTTATTTATTTGAAGGAGTCAGGGAGAAAAAAAGAATATGGACACGCCAGGGCCTCTTGCTGTTGCAAATGAACTCTAGATGCATGTGCCACTTTGCATCTGGATTTACATGAGTACTATGGAATTGAACCCCAGCCAACAGATTTTGCAACCAAGTGCCTTTAACCTTGGACCATCTCCCCAGTCCTAAATTTTCTTCCTATGAAAACCCTGGGGCTAGAGAGAAAGAGCTTAGCAGTTAACAGCACCTTTTTTTTTTTTTTTTGTGGGTATTTATTCTAAATAGTTTTGTTAAGTAGTAGGGTTTTTTTTTTAATTGTCCATAATGAGTTACATTATTTAGTGGGCAAATGATGAGTTGTTATCCCCAGCTCCCCAATGTCCCTCTTCCCCATCCCCAATCAGCTGGATATCCTTCTCCATGGGCCATCTGGATCAGTCCCTTCTCCATGGGCCATCTGGATCAGTCCTTGGGGCAGGGGATCATGGATAGCCTAGCATTCAGCCTGGTTCTCCTGGCCCAAGTGTGTTGTTACTCAGGTGCATCATGCCTCTGGAACAACACTTTTTTTGCAAAGCCTGCCAGCCCAGATTGAATTCCATGTAAACTCAGATGCAAAGTGGTGCCTGCATCTGACATGCATTCACAATGGCAAGAGATCCTGGCATGTGTATACACACACACACACACACACACACACACACACACACACACACACTTGAAATTTTAAATAAATTCTAGGCCAGGTATGGTGGCGCATACTTGGGAGGCAAAGGTAGGATTGCCATGAGTTTGAGGCCACCCTGAGACTACATAGTGAAATCCAGGTCAGTCTGGGCTCTATAGAGCAAGACCCTACCTCAAAAACAAAACAAAACAAAATCTAAAAAACCGAACATTTCTTGTATGAGCTAGTTAAGCAAAAAGAGGAAAATACAACTGGAGAGTGCAGAGCCTGGATGTTGACCAGATGAGATGTTACTAGAGTTGGATTGATTGATTGGTATGTGACACTATTTCAAGGCTAAGAATTTTTGCAGAGCTTGATATCCTGCTCTTTTCTTTTACAGTGTTCTATGGTTCTTTAAAGATTTTTCCCTCCTACCTGCACACCAGTTCCTCAGCATTGTGGCAAGCATTGTTGTCTACCTGGGGAATTTGGCTTTTGAGCCTCATCTTCTGGCTTCCTTCTCCTGGACTTCCTAGCCTCCTGGGATGCACTTACTTCCCCTCCATTGCAGTGAGCTCCCACCCTGCCTTCCCAACTCCCATGACTGCCCAGTCTGAAAGGGATCCTTCCCCAGGAGCCCAGTCACACACCTGCACCTTCACTTTGGACTTCTCTGACTGCTCTGGGTGGCATGCTGAGGGCTGGATCTTCTCTTCTCAGATCCTGATGGCCAGCTGTATAGTGTGACACCTGCCCAGGATGAGGAGCCCCCAGCCTGTGCTGATGAGTTCGACGAATTTGTCACCTACGAGGCAAGTGCTTTCCCAAGCATGAGCTCCACTTCTTCCTGTGCTGTGCTTCTGCTTCCTGAGCCCTTCTGAGTTGACATGTGGGGAAGGGTGCCCACTCCAGTCCTGTGCATGTGTTGGGGTCTTTCTGGGGGTCTTTTCCAGTCTTGTGCATGTGTTGGGGCCCTGAGGGATCTTGGCTGTGGCAGGAGGCACAAACTATTCCCAGCAGCCTGGCTAGGCTTTGAACCTCCATGCTCAGGACTCATCCCTTGGGCCTATCTGAAGGAAATTATGCTCTATAATGACCTTGCTGTCACCTTCTACCAGGCAGGGGCTGAGCAGGAGACTCAAGGTTTCCCTTAGTGAACCTTCTAGCAATTGTGTACAGCTGTGGTAGAATCACATGTAGTTAGCAGGTGGGGAAGGTCTGCAAGAGAAAGTATCTCGGATCTCAGGTTACTAATGCCTACCTGTTGCTCCGCACCCCTCACCCTCTGTTTTATGTGGTATCTCCTGTAACTATAGGTCTCTTGTCACAGTACCTGGGAAGAAAGTCATAGCCAGGGAAGACAGATCTCAATAACTGCCCAGAGGATTGCAGTGCCAGGTGCAGGGGGTCACATGACTTATCTGCAACATGGAGATGATGTCCTTGTGCTCAGGAGGCTGAGGCAGTGAATCAGTTGAGCACAGGAGTTGAAGGCCAACCTGGGCAATGTAGTGAGACCCATCTCCGAAACAATGCATGGAGCTATGTGATGCAACAATGCATAGGGCCCTCATGATGCTGGTGGAAACAACAGTAACCTGTCTTTCAGCCCTGTTTTATTCTAGGAGTGCAGAAAGTAGGACTGGTCATGAGCTGGTGGGGGCATGAGGTTCCTCATGTTAAGTCCTAGGATATCCTTGGTTTGTCACACGAGCTGTGCTCTGTGATGTCTAGTTAGCTCTTGAGGGCCAGAGTACCACAGGGCTCAAATTTTTAGATCCTGACTTCTCTTTTCCATGGAGGAAGCATTTTAAAGTTTTTGTCACTTAATAAAAAATAATTCCTGGGCTAGAGAGATGGTCAGTGGTTAAGGCACTTGTCTGCAAAGCCTAACAGCTTGGGTTTAGTTCCCCAGTACCCATGTAAAGCCAGATGCTGAAGGTAGTGCATGCATCTGGAGTTTGTTTGCAGTGGCTGAAGGCCCTGGTGTGCCCATTCTCTCTGTCTCTCTTCTCTCTCTCTCTCTGTCTCTCTGCTTGCAAATAAACAAATAAAAATACTTTAAAAATAATAATTTCCTTACCTTGAGGAACAAAAAATAAAAAATAATTGCCAGCCGGGCGTGGTGGCGCACGCCTTTAATCCCAGCACTCGGGAGGCAGAGGTAGGAGGATCGCCGTGAGTTCGAGGCCACCCTGAGACTACGGTGAATTCCAGGTCAGCCTGGACTAGAGTGAGACCCTACCTTGAACCCCCCCCCCAAAAAAAAATAATAATAATTGCCTGGAGTGGTGGCGCAGCACACCTTTAATCCCAGCACTCAGGAGGCTGAGGTAGGATCCTGTGAATTTGAGGCCCATCTAATACTACATAGTGAATTCTAGTGTCAGCTTGGGCTAGAGTGAGACACTACTTGGAAAAATAAAATAAAATAATAATAACAAAGCCAAATATGGTAATCCATCCCTTTATTCCCAGCACTTGAGAGGCTGAGGCAGGAGGATTGCCATGAGTTCAAAGCCAGCCTGGGCTACAGAGAGAGTTATAGGTCAGCCTGGGCTAGAGTGAGCCCGTGTATCAAAATTTTTTATATACTTCATTATTTATTTACTTATTAATTTATTTAGTTTTTGGTTTTTCAAGGTAAGGTATCAATGTAGCCCAGGCTGACCTGGAATTCAGTATATAGTTTCAGGCTGGCCTCGAATTCGTGGCAATCCTCCTACCTCTGCCTCCTGAGTGTTGGGATTGAAGGCGTGTGTGCACCACACCGGCATACTTTATATTTTCAAACTTTCTTTTTGGAGGGGAGGTTTCGAGGTAGGGTCTCGCTCTAGCCCAGGCTGACCTGGAATTCACTATGTAGTCTCAGTGTGGCCTTGAACTCATGGCGATCCTCCTACTTCTGCCTCCTGAGTGCTGGGATTAAAGGCATGCACCACCATGCCTGGCTGAAAGGAATTTTTTTAACTTCATTTGAGAGAGACAGAAGGAACATGAGTATGGGTGTGCCAGGGTCTACTATTGCTGCTAACAAACTCCCAGACGTATGCACCACTTTGTGCATCTGGCTTTACATGGGTACTGGGAAATGAAACCTGGGCCCTCAGGCTTTGCAAGTAAGTACCTTTAACCATTGAGCAACCTCCCCAGTCCTAGACTATCATCATCATTATTATTTATTATTGTTATTATTATTATTTTGGCTTTTCAAGATAGGGTCTCGCTCTAGCCCAGGCTGGCCTGTAATTCACTATGTAGTCTCAGGCTGGCCTTGAACTCACAGCAATCCTCCTACCTCTACCTCCCAAGTGCTGGAATTAAAGGAGTGTGCTACCCACACCTGGCAGAGAGAGAGAGAGAGAGAGAGAGAGAGAGCGTGAGAGAGCGAGCGAGCGCGATAACAACTGGGTCTGCTGGGCCTCTGGCCTCTGCAAACAAATTCCAGGTGTATGTGGCATTTTGTACATCTGACTTTATGTGGGTACTAGAGAATTGAACTCAGGTCGTTAAGCTTTGCAGGCAAATATCTTAACCACTTAGCCATCTCTCTAACCCATAGTCTAACATCTTTTATGTGTAAAGAATACGTGTGTCATGTCCAGATACATATTTGGAGCCCACAAAGCAATTTAAAATAAATGTATTTGAAGTCCTTCCACTGGTGGTCTTCAGAGGTGAATAACTTTTTATTGACTTTCTGAAAATGAGCAGCTGGGAAGATGGCTCAGGGCATCTTCCTGATGTGGTTAAGGGCACTTGATTTTTTGAAAATCAGACCCGTGTTTTCTGGTTGAGAACTTGGTGTGTTTGAATACTGTACCCAGTAGGGATGTGTGAGCAGCTATTGCTGAGCTGAACTCCCTGCCTGGGCCTCTCAGTATGTATCCTGGCCCCTACTACTTTCTCTACCCTTTGGCTTTTTTTTTTTTTAATTGAACATAATGAGTTACATTATTTAATGGGCAAACAATGAGTTGTTATCTCCAGTTCCCCAATGCCCCTCTTCCCCATCCCCAATCAGCTGGATATCCTCCTCTGTGGGTAGTCTGGATCAGTTTGGGGCTGGGGACCATGGATAGCCTAGGAGTCATCCTGGTTCTGCCAGCCCTAGTGTGTTGTTACTGAGGGCGGACATGATTTTGGGTATTTTCCCCCACCAAGGCTCTCACAATCTCTCCGCCCCCTCTTCCACTTAGTTTCCTGAGTCGTGGTGGTGAGTATTAAGGCTGTTTTATTGTTGAGATCTTAGGGGTCTCTGTACTTCTGCTTTAGGGTGTGTCAAAAATCATTGGTGTCTATCTCACTGGCTTGTCCTGTGTTGACTGATTGGCTGTCATTATGGGTCACTTGTTCATCCCATCATTCTCTGCGGGGTTCCATATGGATCCTCCACGGTATGTCTGGGGTGGCTCATTTCTTGTCAGGATGTCAGTCAGCTATTGGCCTGCAGTTCGTTGGTAGGCTTGGATGAGCCACAGCTCTCTCCCTGCATTCTGAAAGATGCAAACAGAATCTCCATCGGAGAGTGAGATCAGGATAGGTTAACTGAGATACACATTTCTGAATTAGCTAGATTCTATTTTTAGTAGCCTCTCCACCCCTTGACTTTTAGCTTTTTTTTTTTTTTTTTTTTTTGGTGGAGGATGCGGGCAACGGACTTTTAGCTTTTGACAAGAGAAAGTTGCTGATGTGTCTCAAATGAGACAGAGTGGTTGGGAAGCTGGCTTAAGGTTGTTGCTTATGTTTACAGGAGTGGTGAGAAAAAAGCTCATTGTCTTAAGAATTTGTTCAAGGAGGACAGAGTGTATCAGAACTTCTGGACGGGCATTAGGGATGTTACAGAACAGGCAGGACCATAACGATAAGGGAGACCTAGAATTGTTCTGGTTATGCTTTCTGTGTACCTCCCTCTTTCTCCCACTGCTGGGGGCTAGAGAAGAGATTGCTTTGGTAAGATGATGGGGAATGTGTCCTTCATGCAAACTGTTATCAGGAAGGTTAAAGTGTAAAACAAAGCTGCTCTGTTTTGAACCCAACCTGTTTGTTAAAGCCAGAAAAAACGCTTACTGAACTTTGCCTCTCCCTCTCTGGCCAACAGTAAGCAGGTTTAATAGAGTGTGTCTGGGAGAAGGTTAAACTTTCTCCAAGGTGGTACTGTGCCTTCAGATGAACGCACAGGGTTTATAGGAACCCCAGCACTACTAATAAGCAGGGAGGCAATGCTGTCAGTGCAGAGAAGCCAGCAACTTGGTTAGCAGAGACACGTGATGGGGAGGCCATCTCCAGCAACACACTGCTGCTTCCCTGAACCTGTATGCAGAGCCAGGCTCGTGAAGGTGCTCCGTTAGCATCTGAGGGTAAGAGGAGACCTGAGCACCGTGGTGCCCAGCATTCAGTGTCTGTGAAGGAGAAACGTTCAGGGAAGAGTAGCCATGATCTGGACTATGGGAGCTGCCAGGTAGTGTTGGCCACACTGGCCTGAACAGGGGTCTTAATTGTCTGTTGGCAGTTTAGGTTGTATGTTAACTAATGAATTGGTAATGTTAACACATTGTAAAGTTTTGTTTGTTTGTTTGTTTTCAGGTAGGGTCTCATTCTAGCTAGCTCAGGGTGACCTGGAACTCACTTTAGTCCCAGGCTGCCTTCAAATTTAGTGATCCTCCTACCTCTGCTTCCCGAGTGCTGGGATTAAAGGCAAACACCACCATTACCAGCTAGTATGAAGTTTTTAAAGATATACTTTGATATTCTAGTGAATTCATGCTAGCATTGGTAATTGGCAAAATTATAGAAGTTGGCATAGACTTGTTAGCTTTTGGGCAAAGCTAGGTCCTATCTGGCTGACAGATGCAGCTCAGTGGGTTAGACTATATTCTGTACCTGCATTGTATCTGGCAAATTGTGAGAGAGCACTATGCTCCAGGGTGTCTTTTTTTAAAAATTTTATTTGTTCACTTTCAAGCAGAGAGAGAGAGAGAGAGAGAGAGAGAGAGAGAGAGAGAGAGAGAGAGAGAGAGAGAGAACGCACCAGGGCCACCACCTTGTGGATCGGGCTTATGTGGGTACTGGGGAATTGAAACCCTGGGGCCTTAGGCACTGGAGGCAAGTGCCTTAACCAGCCCTGGGTGTCTTCTTTTGAAAGGCCT
>PVHP010022563.1:0-5000 GCA_004024765.1 Zapus hudsonius
ACACACACACACACACACCAGAAAACAGGCAGGGTGAAGGAAGAGAGGAATTTCCTTCCCCTTGAGCTTCTTTACATCCTGACTCATATTAAGAAGGCCACCCACTCTGGAGGAAGGTCTCACTCTGGAAGAGGGACCTTCCTCCTTTAGTTAATCCCTCCTGTAAACAGCGTCAGAGACCCACCCAAGATTACCACGAATTATTAAACAGGTCAATTTTACAACAAAATTTAACCATCACAAGTCCACCCCTTGTCAACTTGATATCAAACCATATCTCCTTACATCATACTTAATTTTCAAATGAAGGCTAACAAGATCAAAATTCCACCTACCATAATATAACTATCCTATGTACAACCAAAATGCATAATCTCCCCCCCCCAACCCAAGGACAGGTCCCTTAACTGTGAGTTCTGTAATATTAAAACAAATTACAAATTAATGACACAGAGTAAACATTTACAACTGCTATGAGGCATACCAAGGAGAGACTGGACCAATGCAAACTCAATAACTATTAGGCAAACCTCAAATATCTGCAGTTTGCGTCTAATATCACAACCAGTGACTGACATTCTCTGGATTTTCCAATTCTACCCTTCCAGCTTGGCTGAGTAGCTGGGGAAAACTTCCATCCCAAGTCAACAGTGCTCCATGGTAGCCCATTGCACAATCCTGGTGTTTCCAAACATGTTTGGTTCTCCATTGCAAACCACGGTCATCTTTCCAATAGCTTCACTATCCTATAGGGAATTCACACCCTGTTCCATGTACTGCATCTCAGCAGTCACTCCTGGAATCATGTGTACTTCATGACCCACTCCACACATGCACTTTTCATGCTTCCAAAAGTAATACCAGGTATGCAAAACATAACCGTGTTGTTAATTCGGGGTTGAAATAAATCCTGACCCGGAAGAGCAGTTTCCTTCCTTTTAGTTATCTTCTTCCAAAAGAGTTTACAGTCAAACATTCAGTCCTTTGTGGGTAGAAATACCTCAGGCTTCTTTCTATTCTTTCAATGTGAAGCAATGGGCCAACTTCTTTAAGGTTTCTAATCATTTGACAGTAGCAGCTTCAGAAACCTAAATCAAGTTTTCAGTGCCTCTAAATTTTAAATTTGTTTTGAGTTTTTCCAACTTTAAATTTCAAAATTCTCAGTTCTATATCGATAGCCAAGCAAATTAGTCCATTACTTAAATTCAATCTGGATGAAACTCTCTGGGCATAGGCTACAGAACACCTCCACACCTTATTCCAGTAACGCAGTTACAATAATGCACTCTGGAGTCTCTCCTTCTCATTAGAGTGTTCATAAGCCAAGCTTCCCAATACAATTTTCTCTGCACTTAGCATTTTCAAATTCTAACCAGAATAGTCCATAAAACTTGGCTTACCACTCTGGAAGGCATCTTCAATTGCAACACCCAATCAAGGTCCAGTCCTCTAACACACAAGTTCTAGAATATCAAAATCTACATGGTCTGATTCATCTCAGCAATGTTACCACACTCTCTGGCACCAAAACTGTCATCATGGCCAACTGCCCTGCTAGACCTGAGGTTGGGCTCAGCAAATAGTTGTGCAATTAATTTGCCTATGAATACATTGAGGCAACTTCCTGAGACTTGCCTGTGGCCTCCCATGGTCCCCAAATTAATGCAACAATCATTCTAAGAATGTATTGTTATTACTATTAGATATATTATTTTGGATTATTTTTGTTAAAGAATTTTAAGTCAGTTATTCCCTAATTATGAATTTCTTGAGAGGTTTACCAAAGTAAATTCAATATTTTAGTCATATTTTCTTCTTCAGGCCAATGTTCATATAAAAGATATTATACATATAAACAAATAGCAGTACACTTATGAACAATCATATCCTATGAAGCTAGGTTGCAATAGGATTTTGGTCAGAAATTACATTTTACAAGTAAGCTTCCAAGGAATTATTGTAACAACAGTGACAGGAAGAAATTATTTCTAACAAATGAAAAATACCTCTATGCTGTCCCTCTAATGGATGCACTTTAAAGAAAGCCAAGGGGAATTTTAAACTCCACATACATTTTATGAACATTCAACTGAATATCTATGAGTAATCTCAAAGGCATTTGAATAAAAAATAGAACAATTTTGATATTCCAAGTTGAATTATTAAGTAAAAATATTCAGTTATCAGATAGTTAATTAAGTGGAACTGACTGTATTCATTAAAATATTTGTTCCAAACAAATGTATTTAACATTCAGATATTATGCAGAATAGGTGACAATTGCATATCTCCATGGAGATCAATAATGGGATTCAGATCATTGTGTAAAGAGTCTGCAAGTTTAATGCAGAGAGAATGTCATTATTATTTCTCTCTTAATGATGGTCATTATGCGCAAACACTGATTGAATTCCATTTGTTACCTGCATTTGAGCTGAGAGGAATAATTACAATTTAAGTGTCTCCATTAAAATTCATAAAAGAATATGAATGCAAAAATTATACTTGAAACTGACAAAATATACTTTGAGGATATAAATTGTGTTTTCTGATAGGCCTCTTAAAAGTATTAAAAATAGCTTCATTTTAATAAGAAGACATATAAAGATCATGTGTCAGGCTCACCTTTATGTTAATTTTAATGCTGCAATACATGACTAATAATAAAAAGTAAAGAAATTAACTTTGAAAAAAGTGAAATCAATTAAACAATGTGCCATTTGTCACTATTTCCTTTGAGGATTGGGTCATAATCATACTTTCTTTTAGTGTTTTTTAATTTCTATATAGTCCTATATGTTTTATCCTTCAAGATACTGATGATCCATTCCTGCCACTTACTACCTAAATGGTTTGGCCAGGACTTAAGTACTATACTGTGTTCTATTTCATTCCTGTTGCATGTATTTGCTTTGAACTAATGTGCAGTGCCCTGTGTCTCTGACTTCAGTTATCACATATGAGTCACAATACCTTTGGCATTCACTTGATGAACCTGCCTTTTCAAAAGGGTAAGTGAAGCATCCTCAGATGCCCTACAGTTTGTCAGTGGTCCTTAGAAGTCTTGCCTCAGTTGGTTGTCGGAGTTTTCTTGCCTGGTAAGAGACTGTTGAGTGGTACAGAAGTAAGAGAGAGTTGAGAGCCTAGCGTTGTGAGATATTTATACTGCTCACGTGTCCGCAAAAGCAGCTGATAAGCAATACTTTCTGTATGTGCCAGACTGTTTTCTCTTACTCTGTGTCACATATTAAAACAGCAATGTCCTGGACTTAAAAGTGTTGATCTTATAAAATTATATGTGTTTTCAGACTACTAAGCACAGACATGAACATCATGAGATTTTTGTGTGAGGACGGTCTTTGTTTCCCATTGTCTTACATATTGCCCATTCTTTAGGTGAGAAATCCAACTGTCACCATGAAATGCTTGGTAGTGTTAAGCATAGGATCAGAACTTACTTCCTCACCCCTGACTATAATATTCTGTAGGAATAATGTTGTTGGGCATAATCATTATAATAATTTTTGCTTTATTTTATTTTGTCTTTCATGTATGGAGTGTTTTAAATATCTACTGCTCAAAGCATTATTTTATTGAAGAGAATGTCACTATTGTACAATGGTTCAAATGTCTGTAAGCGCAATAAAAGTACCTTTGCTTCTATCACCAGAAGTCATTGCTCTCAGTGTGTGAATTTGCTTGTACTGTTTAATTAATTATATTCATACTTTCCTTGATTATCTTCTCACATGACTACTTTGAGTTAAAATTCAGAGACAAAAGTTACACTGGGCAGTGTCTGTCCACTGGATACAACACTGGATACCTGTCTGTGAAACTCTGATTTCCTAAAGAAAGGACAGGAGAATAGCATAGGGTTATAAAGGAGAACTGATGAGATTCTCATGAAGTGTCTGTTATACTAAGAAACATCAAAACCTTTTTTTAAGAGGGAAAGGAAAAAATCTAGGCATAGTGCCTCACACCTTTAATCCTAGCAGTCAGGAGGCAGAGGTAGAAGGATCACAGTGAGTTTGAGGCCACCCTGAGACTATATAGTGAATTCCAGGTTAGCCTGGGCTAGAGAGAGACCTTACATCAAAAAAATTAAATTAAATTAAAAGAGGAAAAGGAAAAGGGAAGGGAAGAGGGGGGAAGGAGGGTAATAGAGGAAGGAAAAGTGATAAATAAATAAATATAATAAAATGGATGATGATCTCGGTAACTTCTTGCAGAAATAGAACAAATGTGCTTGCATTTTGTCAAATTTTACTGGTGTATTATATTTTAATGGATAGAACCCTGAGCAAAAAACAGCCATCCTTTTACATACTGAGCAGAGTTCAGGTAATACATCACCCAATAACGAAACATAAAGATTAGTGGAGATACAAGTTTCAGCTGTCATAAATAAGCAATGGTTATGATACTAGCATTTTAAATGGGAAAAGAGGAAGAAAAGGACCTTTATCCCTTTTAAAGAAATGAAATCTTTACCTTAAAGAGGTTGAGCAATGTTTAACAGGTTAGTATGTGAATGTGACCTAAGCTTTTGATTCTTTCAGTACCTTCTAATGGAAGTTCAGCTCAATCCTAAGTATGAAAAAGCATGAGCAAAATAGCTTCCAATTGAATATCTTAACTAGTCATTCCTGATTGACCTCACATTCTGCTGTTCTGCAGATATGCTGATGGGTGGCACCTGCTAAATCTGTGGTGGCACTTCCAACCATCATTTTCCTGCAGGTTTAAGCTAATCTCATGCCGTCCTCTGTCACACTTTATTTCTCAGTTCTCTGACATGGGGAGAGAAGTTTGTGGCAACCATAATTTTTCCTTATAATTCTTCTGAACCTATTCAGTGCATGCAAGAAGAAGTGAATGGATTCTGGAATGAAGAATCAAGCTTAATTGTTTAAAAGGATGGAAATGGCTAAATTAAAATCAAGTCATATACTGTAGCTAGGAAGAGTGAAGAAAAAAGTGTTCTTGTCTGATCT
>PVHP010022563.1:10000-28256 GCA_004024765.1 Zapus hudsonius
TTTATATGCAGGGCTGGGAGATTCAGCCTGTGCTGGCAAATTTTGCACTCAAGCTGTTTTAACCACTGAGCTATCTCCCCAGCATCCTCACTGCTTTCTTTCTCTTCACAGTCACTCAACTTCCTAGCAAAACCACAAAGTTTTATTGCTAGCTATTCAGCTGCCTTGTTCTTCCTACATCCCTGACCATTTTACTGATACTTTTATTGGCTCTTCTCATCTTGTTTCCCAAGATTTTCAATTGAACCTCTTTTCTTACTTGTGCATTCTGTCTTATCATGACGACCTCACTATTCCAGTAGTAATTATCAGGGTTAGTAACTGGTAACTGAATTTAGACGTGTCTCTTTAACCTCAGTATTTCCCCCTAAGTTTTGAATCTCCACTTCTCTTTTTCCCTGGATAGTTCATGCACCCATTCACCAAATCCAAGTTATCTCTCCACCTGCCTAACCTCTGATCATTGCCCCATTATTTTGTTTCCATGGGTCATCTCTTATCCTTCCTCTTTGCTTTATCAGCATGGAAAATAGAACACACTTGAGATCAGGAAATAGGTTCAAACCTAGAAGTAGTCACCACTAAGCTGCTATGTGGATAGGAAATGTAAAGTAACCCTGGAATCTCAGTCCCATCAATTTTAGAATACAGAGAGGTCATAGCTGTAGGAATTGAATGAGAGATTGAGTGCAAAATACTTGATACACAGTGGGTGCTCTTTTCTCTTAGACTCATCCCTCAAAGTAATTATCATCCCTTTGTAATATTTCCTATGTTATTCAAGTCTATATGAGATATATGCTTTATAATTTTTCTCATGAGATCCTTTACAACATGTAATTGTAAAAGTTCTTGGCATTTATTTAGAAATATTAGCTTAATTCTAAAATTGTGGTTACAGCATAAACTAAATATTTGGGGTTCCAGATTTGCTCTGTTCACTCATAAAAGTAAATTAAATCAAATTAAATATAATTAGGTCCTAAGTTATTCAGTTTTAATGGGCAAATTTTAGGTGCTCAAGAAATGCAAAAGTTGGTAGATACATCGCTATGTGTGATAGCTTCTTGGTGTCACCTAGATCCTTAACTCCCTTCACAGAAGCTGTATGTCTGCAGTCCATGCGTTTTTGTGTTTTCTTTGGTACCTTGTGTTCATAGGCGCTGTGAGAACTACATATTGTACCATCGACTCAATGAGTGCACAGCCACAGCAAGCTCCTCTGAGTCTCTGACAGTATGGAGTGTTAGGAGCTGATGATTGGTTTGTTCTGAAGAAAATGATTGCTGACCTCCTCTGTTTCTTGCCCACTTTGGCCCTCCAAGACAGGCTGGATATAACCAGGATGATTGTGGGACCTTGAAGAAGAAAATAATAAATGACACAAATTATTCAACAGTAGACATTTGCAGGACAGAAGTTTAGAGGTTGCACACATATTTGAAGAGAGAGAATTTTAAAAGTGAGTGTTTAAACAAATATTGCAATGTCTCATGTGCTGCCATTCCTGTGTGGAAGAAACAGAAGTAAAGGCTTGTGATGTGATTTTTTTTAACTTCCATGTTATTCTAGAACTGAAACATTAGGGATCACTATTCTATAAGCATCGTGCTTCCATACCTGACTACATACCAAACTGTTGCACCATGGGCTCCTTCATTTCCATAGTTTTTCAAAGACATGACTTCTATTTTATATATCACATGTTTATGACCTTCTCATAAACATAAAATAAGTCTGGAATTATATTTGGTAAAAGACATATGACTTTTTATAACATGCTAGATCATTCCCACATACAAGAAACAATGTGAGGATTTTCTAAGCAGCCCCAAAAGGAGCCTTAGAACTGTTTTGTAAAGAAAAGGAGTCCTCTCCAAGCATGGACTCAGGTGCATTTTCCAAGAGGCCCATGAGGAATGCAACCCCTTGACTCCCTCTGACATTAATGGGCATTCAGCAGACAGAGCTCTGTGCCCTGCCTTGAGAATTTACCCAACTGTAAAATTACATTCTACATAGCTTCATGAGGGAAGATGACGCAAGTCACTCCTGGAAACCATCACATATTCCCTATAAATTATGTTGCTAAATAGTTCTAACCATAAGTGGTCAGATTGGGCTTATTTTCTTCTTTTATCTTCACCTCAATTGCTTAAGAAGTAAAGGATTTTTTTTTCTTTTCATTGTTTCAAAATATATAATGTACAGGTCTAGCCAACACAGAATTACTGTTTTCTTAAGATTTTTTTTTGTCTTTGGTAGTTAGATAATTGACACATTATTTTATCTGATGCAAAATCAGTCACTAGCAAACACATTGGTGATACAAAACTGAACAGATTCCAGGCTGGTTATGCTAAGTACGCTATATGCAGCATAAATATTTGACATCTCATTCATTTTTTAATCTGGTCATTCCTTCAAGGTTTAGGATGATGCTGAACAGTGGTTATGAGTTTCACAGAATCAATACTCAATTAAAGTATGGATCCAATTAAGTACATGGTAAGAGTAAAACCATCTGCTTGGACAGTCCATGCTCCTGTGAATTCTCTCTTCTATAATGAAGTCTATTGAAAGCTCAGGGGTAGTTCTACTTTTCTAAACATATTTTTCCTCAAGTCATGGTGCCAGGAAAGCTAAATTCTTTCAACCAAATCATTATTGTCAGTAACTAGTATGATTCAGTTAAGTGTTCTAAAGTATATTTCAATAGCTACAAACATAAAGTAGTCTTCAATACATTACTGCTATGTAATAAGGATTTTAAAAAATTTTTAAAAGGGATTTGGTGCCAGGGGAAAAGGGAAGTGGAAAAAATAAGGTAATGGAAGGAGCTTATGATCAAAATATATTAGGTACATGTATAACAATTATCAATAAAATGTTGACATATAAAAAAAGAAAGCACTATACATAGTGTCTGGCATATGGTTGGTATAGTAGATGCTCACTAAGTTTTGATTTATTGCATTTTCCTTGTGTATGATGAAAATCTGTCAAACTCACCTACACCTTTCTCCAATCCCTCCATTTTCCTTGAACTTCTTGCTAATAATTAGTTAATGCTTATGAGCTTCTGCTCTTTTGTCAGATCTTTTCTTCTTTTCCTTTAGTTGTGTTCATTTTGACAAACAAAAGGTGAAATTTCATAGTAGAGACATTTAAAACAAAAGCAAAGATCCATCTTTACAGCTTTTTAAAAAAACTGTGACATTTCCTTATCTACTGCGACATCCCCATGTCCACAAGGATGAACTTAATGTAAGGACTGGCCAACAGCCAGCAAACTGGACTCAGGCAAACAGCAGACCTATCACTCTCCAAAGCAAAACCCATCAGAGACTGAGGAATTTGAATCCATGGCTACAAAACCAAATTTCTACTGTCTTCACTGGAACAAGTATTTATTTGTTATTTCTTTCAACATAAATGCAAATTACCAAAACTGATTTTGTCTCATATAGCATGTAATATTCTAGAATAAGAAGAGCCATCTATTCCCACAGCAAGGCAGATAACCTACAGATGGACAATGGAGAGAGGCACCAGGGTGCCTAAAATTGTCCAAAACACAAATTTAGAGACTTTTACAAACCTAATAACTATGGAAAATTTGAATTCACCCACTATGACTCAGGGAAATTTGAGGAAGAGGGGGGCTGAAAGAATGTAAGAGTATTGGGGGGGGGAGAATAACTAATGCATAAAAGGGAATGTCATCATGGATTCAATGGCTTTATCTAAAAACCTATGATACTGAGCATATTGTTGTGTTAATATGTATAATTTTAAGCCAATAAAAACGTTTTTAAAATGAAAAAAAAGAAGAGCCAGGATATGGTTATCTGCAAATAAGAATTTTTTAGGAAATATTACAAGACACCTTCAAGTTCTTTCCCAGTACTAGTAATTGATTGGTTAAGAGTATACAAGTTGCTTAGTAAAAATGTATCAAATAATAAATGAGGTAAGAGATAAGCACTATGGTTTGTCTTTTCTTATCTCACAGTACTTAGTGAAATACTAGGTTTAAAAGAGGCTCTAGGTAAATACTTGCTGAATTCAATATAATTGTTTTGAGAAGTAACCTATATTCCTTAAGCTATTTCCCATGAGCCCTTTGGATGGTCCCTTAGATCAATTCTATTAATTAAGGATAGAAATCTTGAACACAAGATATTTCTAGAGCTTGGGTGTTACTAGGAACACTATACTAATTGATGCATATCATTTGGTTCAGTTGAACTAAAATTCAACTCTAAGACAACTTGTTTGACTCATTTCCAATAGAAGCCACCTACTTCACTACTCTGTATCTCAAGCACACAAGTGACTACAGGAATTCCAAGGGTTTGGCCAAATCTACCTCTTGTAATATGATGAGTCAAACTCTTGGAGTTTTGATATTCAGCTTGCATCCAAAACTCTGTGTTTGACTTCTATTTTTTTCAGGCATAACCTCAACAACGCACCATAAATACCTTGCTAATTTTTAAAATCCATATTTCTCCTTTGTCTCCCATATATAGCGTCATTGATACCTTTGTATCTGTTTCAAAAGCTGACATAACCTTCTCTCTCCAGTCTACCTTTTCAGACCTTTAGCATAAACCTCAAAGTAAATGCCCATGACAATGTCCCTTGCTTCGCAGGTCTCTATGACTCATGCTTCACAAATTTCACTGTCTCATACCACTTCAGAACCTCTAGCTAGTTTAAATGTTACTAGGGGAACCTTGCCATTTCACATATTGAAAGTGCTCTAAGGACAGAGAACACATCACCTATTTCAGTTACTTTGCATAACTCCAGGAATGATTGCTAGAGCAAGCAGAGAGATCAACTGATACCTGAGTTTCAATAGAACCAAATAGAATTGAGTACATAAAAAACACAAAGGAAGAAAGCTTATGGATAGCTATACTAAATATTATATATACATATATATATATATATATATATGTGTGTGTGTGTGTGTGTGTGTGTGTGTGTGTGTGTATGTGTGTGTGTGTGTGTGTGTGTGTGTGTGTGTGTGTATACAAAACCGGGCTGAGTACTAGGATATCCAGGATCCCTTGCCACAAGGACTAATACAGACAGCCCATAGAGGAGGATATACAACTGATCAGGGATGGGGAGGGGGGGAATTGGGGAATTCGGGATAACAACGCATTGTTTGCCCACTAAATAATGTAACTTATTATGGACAATAAATATATATTAAAAAACATTAAAATGAAGGCGGGAAATATGATGTTGTAATTACCTTCTTGTTGCTGGGATAAACATCCAATCTGAAACATCTTTGGGAAAAGGGGGTTTATTTCAGGCTTACAGAATCCTGGGAAAGTTCCATCATATTTATAGAATCTGGCTCACTCCAGGAACCATAGCAGAGAGAGAAAAAAAGCCAACACCAGCAAGCGTGAACAGCCAGAGCACAAAGTGGCTCTCTACACACCTAGTAGGGCTGAACTGAAGATTTATCCCCAGTGACTTGTCCTACCAGCAGGGATATACCTACTAAATACTTTTAAGTAGGAAACTTACTCAAAAATACCTGAGTCTCTGGGAGATATATAATTGTATTCAAACCATCACATATGTCCAACTGGAAAAATGTTGCCATTTTTATGTTGAATCCATGTACTCAAGGAAATGTCTCAGTTATGGTTGGCATTCATATACATATGTTAGATGAGTAAATAAATGAATTTAGAAGAAATGATTTTACAAACAAAAGGTAATGTGTCATCATCATCTATTCCCCTTGTCATGAAAATGTAATTATTCAAAGCCCATCTCACCCAAACTTCTTAGCCTTTCTGCCTCAATAGAGTTTTCTGGATATGAAAGAGTATAATTCCTAGAAAATAGAAAAGAAAGCTTTTTTCTCTCAAAAAGAAATTGAGGGAAAATGCAAGAAGTGATAAAATTAATTTTCATAGTTCTCAATGGTTTCAAATATCTTTTTTCTATTAATTTCTTTTTATTTCAGTTCAAATAGTTTATAAAAATAACATTGAGTGCAATAGATTCCCTGTAATGCCACTTCAAGGCTTTACTGAAGATGAGGGCCACTGTAACATGATGCAAGCAGAAAAAATCATGTAAATAAAGCCACACACAAAAGATTAAAGCATGAACTTACATCCTTGGGTATCAAAGCTGGTTAATGATCAGTTTATTATTCCAAGGCTGCAAAGCAATGCTCAGCATCCTAGGTATCCAAAGTCCTGTATTAACCAGATTCTCCAGATAAACACAGAGAGGAAGTGTAAATAGACAGCAAGACATGTATTATGAGAAATTGGCTCATGCAGTGTTAGATTCCAAGACTGGAGGCAGTTGGCCACAGAGGTGCCAAGCCTTTGCGTCTCCTCCCATATTTTGATTTTTCTTTTTTTTTTATTAGTTTGCCACCTCTCTGTGATCATGCACCATCACTCTAAGCCTTGAGGAAGGATACTATGGGATTGCTATTCTCCCGAACTCCTTCATGGACAGAGAAACTAGAGGTCAGTTCATCCCAAGACTCATGCTTTGCTCAGAGCACCTTCTAGAATATCATTAAATCAAGGGGGATGAACCTCTTGCCCAAGGGAACTGCTCTGTAACTGAATAACAATGGTCATTATAAAGCATCTCCCTGCATGGCTGGAAAATGCTTCACTCAGGTTTTTTGTTATTGTTGTTTGTTGTTGTTGTTATTGTTGTTGTTGTTGTTTTGTTTTGCTTGCATTTCTTTCTTTCCTTGTTCAATGAGATAGCTCTGTATTTGTATGGATTTGGGGGAAAGATAAGACCAAGTAAAACTTGGGGATTTCTATGGCTTTATTTTTCAGAATTCTTATAATTTTAGAATTCAAATTAAATTCTTAAAAAAAACATGAGGTGAAAAACATTTTCTCATACTAAAAAGTATTTCCCAGAATCCAGGCAGGAAAAAGACAGTGTCAATGTCATGGCTGCCAAGAGCAGAGAAGATCTCCACTGCTATTCCCACTAAAACCAATTAGCCAGGGAGGCGGACTCCAAACAGGGAGAGGCAGGGCTTTCCTTGTTCTTTTTGTATAATGAAGCCGCAGAGAATCCACAGGAATGTAAAGCAAGACTTTCTCAACATCCCACTGTGAGGTTGACGATTAAAAACTGTGCAGCTCTTCCTTTAATGCAAGGATAGCTAAACCTCCAGAACTTGAAGAGGGAGAAGAGCCATCAGTTGAATTGAATTATTTCTTACAGTGCTACAAAGTAGAAACTAAACAGCAAACAGTAGTGCAGAAAACTAAGATACAGTAACTTTTTACAACTGTTTTGGATTGAATTTTATCCTGTTATTGTGCATAGAGTATCTACTATGATATAGTTTTCTTTTCTTTTTTTTTGTTTTTCTTTATTTCTTAATTTTTGTTTATTCAATTTTTTCTTCTCTTTTTTTCTTTGAACAGAGCATATTTATTGAGATCCATAAGTGTTGTCAGACAAAATGATGATCATCAAAAAAGTATGATTTATGAGGAAAAATTTCCCACAACCTACTTCTGGTCCTTATGCTTCCTCTAATGCTCTCAGAGTCAACTTTCCTTGGCAGTCATCACAGTCACGATTACAACTATGGACAAATCACACCATTTTCTCATTTATACCACCATTCAATAACCACTACTTGGATAGATTTAAGAAAGCATTTTTACTAGCGTGATATTGTTTTTAATTTTTTTAATTTATTAATTTTATCTCCTTTTTCTTTTGGATTTTTTTGTAAAATTTGTGCTATTCCCATTCTTTAATTCCTGACACATTTCCATTATTAAACCATGTGACACAATTATGTTGCTTTATTTTGTATAATTAATTTTTATTTCTCCTTGATTCCTACTTTCATAGCTTCTTAGACACACTGACTCAATTGCAGCCAATATGAATTCTTCAATAAGTATATATACTTGACACAACCCAACCCTTATTTGTGTGCATAGCATAAGTGAGATTTTTGTTGTTTTGAGGTAGGGTCTGGAACTCACTGTGTAGTTTTAGGCTTGTCTAGAACATACTCTGTAAAAAAAAATAAAAACAAAATAAAAAAAAAACAGCATAGTATTTTCCAGTCATGCAGGGAGGTGCTTTATAATGACCAACATTATTCAGTTACAGAGCAGTTTCAGGCTGGTCTGGAACTCAAAGCGATCCTCCTACCTCTGCCTCCCAAGTGCTGGGATTTAAAGGCATGTACCAGCATACCTGGAAATACATGAAATATTCTACTGTCCATCCATTTTACAAATCTTAAGAAATTAAATGTATCATTTTACATTCTCATATTTGAGAGTTTCTGATTCGGTGTGAAGTGTATTTCAGAAGCCACCCTACTTTATGGCTTCTGAAAATCTGCTGAAAGGGCATCATAATAGCCTCTCAAATATTCTCAAAGGTCAGTGTTGACCCATCAGTCCTCATGCTTTAAGTCTCAGCGTTCCATTGGTTATAATCCACTTAAGTGTGTCACCATCCATCCTTGGTACTTATGATTTGCTCTTTGATTTTGGCAATTTATGAAATCCTCAGTGCTTTCTATATGAGGTTGTTAGAACATGTGAAAAATAACCTGTTGAAATTAACTGAGATGAAAATAGAGTTTCTAGTTAGAAGTTTATTCATAAGAAAATTCTACCTCAGTTCACCAAAAGACTATTCCATGTATCATGTAAGCAAGAAAGCCCATCTACTTTAAGATACCTATTCTGATCCAAGTGCAGTCTAGATGAGAAAGAATCCACAGAATGAGCTTGTGTGAAGAAATAAACTTCCTTCTGTCTCCCTTGCTGTCCTGTAAAGCTCTCTCTGTCTGTAAGGTAACTTGACAATGCTCTTTGAAAATACCCCTTCTCTCTTTGTGCTAGGACACTCTACTTGATGGATCCCATTCCTGTGTTTTTCATTGCTTTATAACTTGCCAGAAGACACATTATTGAGATCAAAATTTTCCTGATTCATCCAACCACATCCTTATCATAATTGTGTGTTCAAATATGCAAGAATATGCACCAATAAATGCCAAGAGAGCATCTACAACGAAATCTTGCCACTCCTCTTTGGTCAGCTCTCCATCACTACACTAAGCATTCCAAAGGTAAAAACCCCAATTAACACAGTGAGATTTTGGAAGCTCAACCTGTGTGAAGATCTCGGAATGTGGCTAGTTGTGTCTTAACCATCAGGAGGAGACTCTGCTACTCAGAGTCTATTCTGCATATCACTTGTGTCATTTTCATGGGATGCTTTAAAAACTCACATGAAATCAAAGAATGCACCAGTCTTTATATGGTAAATGACAAGTATTCACTGATTTTAACTATGGAAAAGATAGATATTTTACATAGGAAACAAGTGCAAAGAAAATTTTCTCAAATATGAACACATTACCAGGATATATCTGAAAGAGATTATCTGGGATATCTCATCTCAAAATTACCAGAGTAATTGAATGTAAGCTGACCTTGAAGAAGAAAATGTCACAATTTCTCTTTATTCTGTTATGTGTCACTATGCCTGAAATTTTTTTAACATTGGCTCTTAATCTCTGTAGGCTGTGGACTGTTCCTTGCAGGCCTAGGATCTTCTCTATACCCGCTGTCACAGTAGAGGCTCTGATCTTGCCTCAGGCCTTATGGCTTCAAGCCCCAGTCATGCCCTCTTCTTGCCCTGCAGGTTTGTTGGCATTCCTAGTGTGACTCTGGAAAACGTTAAATATTCCTGGATTTTGAGTCTGATTTACCATGACTTTTCCTTTCTTTCCAGCTATTGGAAGCCTTTTTAGAATTCCATGAAACAATTCCATAGTTTTCCCATATTTAATTTTGGATAGTTAAAACATTATTGATTTACTCAATCATGCAAGTATTTATTAAACGAATTGAAATGCTATAGGACAGTTAGTAAACTCTGAAGAGTATGCTTTTATCCAGTATGTGGATTTTGTCCAAATTTTCTAGTGTTTACTTAAAAATTGAGCTTGTATTCCTTTAACACTAATTTTGTATTGTACAATTCAGCATTCAAGGTAGAATCTTTTAACTACTCCTATCCCTTTAACAGAGGTTTACTCCCAAGAAGTAAAAGTTAATAACATTAAGAGGTGTAAACACACCTTCATTTTCATCACATCATACAATAGAACTCAAAAAATGGGCAAGCTCAGAAGTGAAAGTTGATAAGCAACTGCTTTTAAAATATTTTTACTTTTAATTTACACATAGAATTTTTTACATACTTGAGATAGGGTGACATTTTTATACTATTAACAGTGTGTAACCATCAAATCAAGGTAATTTGCATATTCATCACCTGAATATAACTCTTCTTTGTGTTGAGGTATATCCAAAATTTTCTCTACTGCCTCTTTTGAAAAAAAAATATTGTAAATGTAGGTATCCTAATGTGCTATATAACCTTAGAAGTTATTCCAACCTTGGAAGTTATTCCTCTTACCTAACACCTGATGGCCAAATAACTACCTTTCCCTCTATCTCTCCCTCTCCCACAGCCTCCAGAGTCTCCAATAAGCACTAATTCTATTCTCTGCCTTCATGAGATTAACTTTTCAGCTTCTCGATAGAAGCAATAGTATGTGCCATTGTTTTTATCTATGCCTGACTTAATTCATCTAACATGATATGATTCATTTCTACTCATGGGTCTGCAAGTGATAGAATTTCATTCCTTCTCCTGCTTGAATGATATTCCTTTGGGTGTGTAGCACATTTACCTTATGTGCATATCTATATATCAAGATGGCTTGCATATCTTGGGCATTGTAATTAGGGCTGTAATAAATGCAAGTGAAGATATCTTTAACATATGGATTTTAATTTCTTTGAATACATACCTGGTAATTGGATTGAGTGCTTATTTGTTAGACTATTTCTAGATATTTGAATTATTTTGATGCTATTTTCAATAAGAGTTGTCCTAATCTACATTTCCACTAAGAGGGTATCAGAGATTCCCCCTTCTATGCATCCTTACCAGAATTTGCTAGTTTTAAAAATCTTTTTGATAACAGCAATTCTAACAGGTGAAATGATATTTCATTCTGCTTTTAATTTCCATTTCCCTGGTAATTCTAAGGTGCAGAATATTTTTGATACTGTTGGCCAGTTGAATGTTCATTTTTGAGAAATGTCCATTTGGATTATTCAACTCAAATTTTACTTGGATAATTTTTCCTATCAAGTTATTTATATATATTCTAGGAATTAATTACTTGTTGAATAGGTAGTTCACAAATATTTCATCCTGTCCTATAGGTTTTCTCTTCATTAAATTATTTCTTCTGCTCTACATATTTTTTTAGTTTTAATGCACTCCTACTTGTCTGTTTTTGTTCTGTTGACTATACTTGTGGGGGCCAAACTAAAAAAAAAAAAAATTTGGCCAGAACAATCTCCTACAGCATTTTCTGTAGTTTCTTCCACACAATTCATAGTTTGGGGGTTTATATTTAAATCTGTCCTATTTTGAATATGTATATAAATAAATATGTATACTAAGCTATGTATACTAAAGTATATATCATACTATGTGTATATATACACATATGTATTGTTTAATAGGGATCTATTTATTTTCACCATATAGATATCAAGTTTTTCTAGCACTGTTTATTGAAGATACATTCCTATACGTAAAATGTTCTTGCTGCCTTTTTCAAAAATCAGTGTGCAATACACAGATTTATTTCTCATTTCTCTGCTGCACTGATCTTTATGCCTAATTTATTTAAGGATTTACCAAATTTTAATATTTAAAATTCATATTAGAATTTCTAATTATTTAAATTAAAATACATACATTTCCAAAGTGATTTTACAGAATGACATTTCTCTTAGCAACACATTACTTCTCATTGCTCTTTCTTTCCAACAACAGGAGGTTTAACATTTTTAGTGTCTTTGGGGACATTTCAATTTTTTCCCATCTAAAATTCCTTGTTCCCTTTTTCAGTTTATGTTGCTTAATAGTATGGCTCAGTACAATTCATATCTGTATTTTAGTGTTGTTATTAACTTTTATGTTAATTCTGCACTTTGTCCATCATTTGATCAGCTTGATTAATTGGTAGAGTTTTGAAGTGTATTATTCTGAAGATGTTTTCTGGTTGTATATATTTTTTTAAATCTATGATTTATTAACTTATATTTATTTTATATGTTCTTTGTTTTTCAAAACATTTTACTTACAGTATAATCACAGCACTGCTTTCTTTTTAGAATTTATACTTGGTATTTATCCAAGACAAATTTCTTGTAATTTAGCAATGGCTTATTTTCTTCCTGATTAAGTGTTCTTTGTTAGAGAAAATTCTACTTTTCACTATCTATGTTCTCTGAGTATCTCTCTATATATCCAGCTAATACAATATGTTATACACCACTCTTGTTTAAGCCTCACACTGTCAGTACACACACATTTGATATATCTATTTCCTAGAGTCTCAGAGCCTCCAAGGCATTTGGAATGTAGATAATGCTGAGGTTCTGCCTGGCCTCAAGCAGCTGCTAGCAGAGCAAATCTGGTGGCAGGAAGCATTCAATAGAGCCCTTGGACTAATCTGAACCAAGCCTCTTCAGAGACACTCCTCCCCTCATCACCTGACAGATGAAAATATTTGTCATATCTGAGTCTTTAAGAACAGAATCATGTCTACTAAAACAGGAATAATCTGACCTCTTCCTTTTTTTTGCTGCTGTAATTAATTCATTTCTTTTTCTTGCCCAATTGCTCTGGTTAAAAATTCAAGCTTGTTATTGAATTGAAATGGTGATGGCGGATATTTTAATAGGAATTACATTAAATCTACAGATAGGTTTGTGTAATATGAACATTTTTTATGAAAAATTTTAAAATATTTTTATTTATTGATTTACAAGCCGAGAGATACAGAGACAGAGACAGACAGACAGACACACACACACACACACACACACACACACACACACAGAGAGAGAGAGAGAGAGAGAGAGAGAGAGAGAGAGAGAGAGAGAGAGAGAGAGAGAGGTGAACCCAGGGCCTTAGGCACTGGAGGGAAGTGCCTTAACCACTGAGCCATCTCTCCAGCCCACTATGAATATTTTTATACTACTAATTCTTCTAAACAATGAAAATGGGATCTCTATTTCCTTGATGGTGACATCTCAGATTTGTCAGTGTTTTGTAAATTACATGTCACAAATCATTCACTTCAACAAAAATTTTAGTACATATTTTATTTTTATAGCTATTCCTACTAACATAAATTCATTGATTTCTTTCTCTATTATTTATTATTGGTGTATTAAAACTGTACTGATAAATGCTTGTTGATTTTGTGTCCAGTAACCTCTTGGATTTTTTTTAAATCAGTTGACAATGTTGGTAGAATCTTTCTGGGCACATAAGCGCTGTGCTCCTGTTGTTCTGTGACTTTGTGTACCTTTTGTTACTTTCTGCCTTTCTTATTCTTCTTTGTGGTTTCAGGTTTTCTCTGTTGATAGTGTTTGATTCTCTTCCATTTCTCTGTTCTGTATGTGTTCTACTCTTGAGTTTTGTAACAATGTATGCTTTAACAGCAAGAGGTCTCCTCCTGTCCTTTGAGTAGAGGACTCCCTTAAGCAGTTTCTGTAGGGCTGACCTAGAGGTAATGAATTCCCTCAGTTTTTGCTTGTCTCAGAACGTCTTCTCTAGAACAGTTTGCTGTGCACAACATTCTTGTTTGATGATTTTTGAGAACTTTGTATTATTGTAATCCTTCTTAATCAACAGGGTTTCTACTGGAAATTTGGAATTAAGCAGATTGAGTGTTTCCATATAAGTAACTCTATACTGTCCTCATGCTGCTTTAGAATTCTCTGCCTTGTACTTTTAACCATTTGATTATAATATGTCTTAGGAGATTATTCTTTTTGCTAAGTTGGTCAGAAGGCTTGTGATCTTGTTAGAATTGGATTCCCATATCATTTTTTAAAATTTGGGAAGTTTTGGTAAATTATGTTATTAGATAATTTTCTATTTTTCCCTTTCATCTGTCCTCTGAAATACTCCAAAAGTTTAGTTCTCATAATTCCTGAATTCATTCTGCATTCATTCATTTTTTTCCGTCCTTTAAAACAAAAATGATCTTAGTTTATTTCATAAGGCTCCTCTATTTAAGTTTAGACATTCTTTCTTCTGTATTATTAATTCTTTCTTAAATAATTAAAAAATATATTTTAGCCAGGAGTGGTAGCACACACCTTTAATCCCAGTACTCGGGAAGCAGAGGTAGGAGAATCACCATGAGTTCAAGGCCACCCTGAGGCTACATAGTGAATTCCAGGTCAGCCTGGGCTAGAGTGAGACCCTACCTCGAAAAACCAAAATTTATATATATACATATATATTAATTAATTATATTAATTATATTTAATATATTATTTATTATATATATTAATTATATATGTATATAATTTATTCACAATCACAGAAAGATAGAAGAGAAACAGAGAGAATGGGCATGCCAGGGCCTCTAGCTGCTGCAAACAGACTCCAGGTGCATGTGCCACTTTGTGCATCTTGCTCTATGTGGGTACTGGGAAGGCAAGTGCCTTAACCACTGGGCAATCTCTCCAGTCCCTGTCTTACCCATTCTTCTCTTGAGATTCTCCTCTTCTTTTGTATTTTATTTATTGTATTTTTGTCTGGATGATTTATGATTGGCTCATTTTTATTGTCTCTATCTTTTTTCTAGACTCCTCTTTCATATAATGTATTGTGTTCACAAATTCATTGAATTTTCTTCATTTCCTTAGATCTCATTAAATTTCCTCAGTTAATGTTTATGAATACTTCATCAGAAAATCATCACTCTTATGTTGCTACATTATTAGTGTTTCTTTACCTGATGAGCCACTTGCTGCTACTAGTTTTGTTGGGTGGCTGTCCTAATAAATGACATTCAGTTACAGATTGCTCCAGGGTATTGATCAGCACTGAGTTTACTTCCAGATGGAGACTTCAGTGTGTAGCTAGATCAACTTTAATTAATGTGTCTTCCTATACCTTCAGGTATCTCTATTGGCCAGAGTACAGGGGTTCAAGGATTGCTCCACCAGGTATGACTCATCATCCTACTACAAATGCGATGTGACTTCTTCTGCAGGTTTTGAGAGGGCTAGGCACTCTGGTGGTCCATGTGGGCTTGGGATAGTCATTTCAGTAGTGCGTTGGGAAGCCTGTCACTATGTGAGGGCTGCATGGGTCACTCTACAATATATATGGTTCTGTTCTACTGAGAGTGGGCAATTGATGCTTTACGTCTGCTTCCCAGAGCATCAGTATGCTGAGTTTCTGTGAAAACGTTTTGTAGAAAACAATTTTTCCTACTCATGAAATAACATATCTCACATGAAGACAAAATAATTACATTATTTTACTGTATTTTATATTTATATTTATTTATTGGTTTTTTGAGGTAGGGTCTTGCTCTATCCTAGGCTGACCTGGAATTAACTATGTAGTCTCAGGCAATCCTCTTGACTCTGCCTCCTGAGTCAAGAGGATTAAATGTGTGTGCCACCACGTCCCACTTTATTTTTGAACTAGAGTCCATCTAACCTATCTCCAAACCAAACCTGCAGTACAACAACTACAGTTCCCACCAGTGGTAAAATCAGCACAAGATTGGAGGTTGAGTGGGGGAAAAGGTTATTGTGTTAAAGTTTTTTAGGCCTTCTAAGAACAAGCAAAAGCTGGAGACCATTTGCTTCGTAGATACTTGAACATTATTGAGTGTGTTATTAGGTTACAGAAAAAAACAAGAAAAGACAAAGCTTTGTATGGATTTTATGAAGTATGTTTATGTGACACAAGTAGTCACCCCTCAAGGAATATATGCCAGATAACTGTACTAACATCTTTCTAAATCTTTAAATATTTTTCTGTTTTATTGATGAGTAATTAAATATTGAACTTTCATGAATTTAGGCTGTACAAGTTGATGCTTTTATTTAAATATACATTGAAAAATATTCTCTAGTCAGTGTAGTAATATATCCATTATGAATGTGTGTATTTTTTTTACTGCCTTTTAGTAAAATCTTTCAGGTTGACCAAGATGATCCAATGGTGGAAAGAGTACCTAATGCATAGTTTGTTAAATGAAACAATAAATTTCAATTCAAATATGCATAATATGTATGAGTAGGTGTTAAGAAAACTTAACATCTACTCTTAAATTTCAGTTTCACCAAGTGTACAATGCATTATTAATGATAGTTGCCATGTGATGTATTACATCTCCATAAATTACTCACATTGTAAACAACATTTTATAACATTTTATCAACATCTATTTCTTCCACCCTTCAATCTCTCGAAACCATTATACTCTGAGACTCAAAATTTGGCTTTTTAAAAAATTCAAAATACAAATGGAATCATGTAATAATCATCTTTCTTTGCTTAGATACTTTGACTTGCCATAAGGTCTTTCAAGTTCCATCATATTGTCCAAAATAGAAAGATTTTTCTTTTGTAGTGCCTAATAAGAATTATAATTTTATATATCATATGTCACTAATAACCATATATTTAAACTATTAATATTTACATAATGCTTTAATGAGATATATACTACAATTTTTTTCAATTCACACATTGATAGACACCTGGACTACACAAACTATTTTCATATGTTGGCTATTGTGAATAATACTGTCATAAAAGTTTTGCCAACAGGTTTTATTTTAGAATTTTGTACTAGAAGTTTACTTAATTTTCATTTCATTTGCCAAGACATGGCTGGCTCCAATCAGATTTATCCTAACTTTTTCACACTGAACACTTAGAATATTATACTTCTTTTTTCTTCTTTTTCTTCATTGAAGCCCATGTGACAATGTGTATCAGTAGTGCATATTAGAATTTAAATTTATTGTTTCATTTAACAAACTACGTGTTAAGTACTCTTTCTACCATTGGATGATCTTGGTCAACCTGAAAGATTTTACTAAATGGCAGTAAAAAAAATAATACACGCATACATGCAACACACAGTATGTTGGGTTATTCAGTTTGATGGAGGAAGGGAAAACAGACAAGTAGTAAAAATTCACAATTGTAAATAACGTGGTCAGAAAAGGCTTCATAGAAATCACACTGGAGCATAGACCAGGAGAAGACAAGGAAGTGATTCATACAAGTGTCTGAAGAAAGAATGATCCAAATAAAGGAAATGGGTGAAGGGAAGGCTACAGGTTGGAATGTGTCTGGCTTATTCAAGGATTTGCAAGGATACATTGTAATCAGAGTTATGGGAGTGGTTGATTTCTCACTGCTGGGACAATTTACCCAACCAGAAGCAGAGTATGGAAGGAAAAAGTTTGACTTTATTTTATGGTTCCAGGATATAGTCCATTGTGTCAGGGCTGAAATGATGGCAGGTATTTTGTCCCTGTGATTTTAAAAAACACTATCATAGGAAGTATTTGTTATGATACTTACTTTAAGTTAGTTATTTTTAAATACAACAATAAAAACTCTTGTAAGTAATCTTGATGAACACTTAGTTATATGACAGAAATAAAATAAAGTAAATTTCCAGTAACTACCACTCTACCCAAATATAATGAATGACAACAAAATATAAGGAAGTTGTTAAAATGAAAATTAAATGATGTGATTACAAATTTAAGGACATGTGGGTTCAGTCTTTTGAAAATAATTTAAAAATTATAATGTCCATAGGTGTCATGGTTTGATCCAGGTGTCCCCCACAAACAAATGAATGTGTTCTGATAGATCGATCCTCAGCTGATGGCAGTTTGGGTTTTACAACCTCGATGGAGCTGTGTTGTTGGGGGCGGGCTTATGGGGTTATAAGCCAGCTCCCCCTTGCCAGAGTTTGGCACACCTTCCTGCCGCTGTTTGCAGTGCTGTGGCAGAGGTGATGTCCAGCCCTCTGCTCATGCCATCGTTTTCCCTGCCAGGATGGAGTCTCCCCTCGAGTCCGTAAGCCTAATAAACCCATTCCTTCACAAGCCGCTTTTGCTTGGGTTCTCTCTGCGCAGCAACTAGAAAGCTGACTGCAACAGTTTTGGTACCAGGATGTGGGGTCATCTGTTGCTGCTGAAACCCTGATCTTGTGGCTTTGGTTTTCTGGAAGTGATCTACAGGAGGAATGTGGAAGGATTTGAACTCTCAGCCTAAGAGATGCCTCGCAGTGTTGTGAGTA
>PVHP010022564.1:0-22650 GCA_004024765.1 Zapus hudsonius
GGCCAGGAAGACCGGGATGAGTAATAAGATATACAGGATCCCTTGCCACAAGGACTAATACAGACAGCCCACGGAGGAGGATATACAACTGATCAGGGACGGGGAGGGGGGGATTGGGGAATTCGGGATAACAACGCATGGTTTGCCCACTAAATAATGTAACTCATTATGGACAATAAATATATATTTAAAAAAAAAAGTATTGCCCTGGGCTACAAAATAGTAAGATCTTCATTTAAAAGAATGCCAAATGTCCTAGCTACTAAATGAAATAGCAGCAATTTTTATTTCTTATAGAATTAGTATTTTCCATCCATAAATTTCTTACCTACCAAAACGGTGCATTATTGTACAGAATTGTCCAGAAAAGCACCAGTTGTATCAATTGTGGTGGTATATTCTTCTATGGAAAGACAGTGTATCTTATCTCTAGTATCATTTTCAATTAGGGCTTAATTAGAGATGCAGAAAGAGTGTATGTTAAAGAAAAGGCAGTTATGAACATTTATGAAAATTTCTGCAGAAGGCTGTTGTCTGTTTAGTGGGATGTCTAACGTTTTATCATCAAGGCTAATAGTTGGGAGTAATTGTCAGAAGTGTCATAGGGGATAGTGTAAACCAAATAGAACTCATGAAAACAAATTGTACCCAAAAGTCCAAATGGAGCAGACAAGGACAAAAGTAAATTCATATGTCTGTCATCCTCTCTGTCCTCAAAAATACACTTAACCTGCAGAATAAGTAGATGATTAGTCACAAAAAGAATACAATATACTTACCTCTAAAGCTGAAGAAGCTCAAGATAGTGTTCAGGAAGACATCAGAGAGCTGTGGGATCACCTGTAATCCCACAGCAACAAGAAAGGCTAGTTGATCAGAAATAACATACAGTAGAAACTCCATATTGTAGCATCCTATGCTAACCTTTAGAATATAATGGTTCTTAGTTTACTTTTACCTTTAAAATTCAGTGAATTATGTTTTTGTGCCCAACTCAAAATCAGAACCATACATGTTTTCATATTTACTACAAAATTGCCATTCCCAGACAGATACATATTAAATGGGTTATCAAGGTGTGTAAAATAACTATGCAATATGTAGTATAGTATGAGAGATTTGGGACCTTATATGTAAGCCTTCAGCATTGTCTTGATTCTGTCTTCTCATTGGTATGGTAATTAAGGACCACACAGATTATGTCAAAGGAGTATTTGTGGAAGTGTTCTCTTAGAAAGTTAACAACTGGACTAAAAGATATCTCTCAGTTCTGAAAATAGTTGAAAAATTGTAGAGCCAGATTGAATGTAATAATTTTGTCTACTGTGTCCTTTAGGAATACCCCTGGTGAATTCTGTGCTAACAGATAACCAGTGGGTGTGCATGAAGTGAGAAATGCTGTTACCAGAGGCAAAAGGCATATTTGGAGCAGATTCCCTCAGGGGGAAATTTGAGTTACAGGATTGGAAATCCTTAGCAACCAATCAATTTGTTATTCTGAACAGATTTTTCCTTAATTTGGAATTGGACCTGAAGTTGACGTTATAAATCTTTTCTTTATAAGATTATATTTCAGCAAATTGTTTACAGTGCATATCCAATTGAAGCTATTTTACATTTTCATGTTTGGATCAGTTGTCATATTCTAAAAGTAATATTTGTGTTCATATTAAGTGGCTTGTGATTCTAATCATATCATCAGTGTCACAAAAGCCATATGAATTTTATCTACTACATTTGATTACTAAGGCAATAAAGTAAGTGTATGGAAGGGAATACAAATCACTGACCTTCTTGAATTCATAGTTATGTTTAAATGAATGTATACATCATAAGTGTGTTTGTTAAAAAAACAGATAATAGCTGATAGCAACCCAGTGAGTGATCAATTAATTAAATTTAATAACATTGAGCAGAATTAGAGTGCCATAGGGAAAGTGGCTCACATTCTCTGATATCAAGGGTCATAAAAATATTATGAATACTACTGGAATGACTACAGTTATAGATTTCTCTGGCTATCTCCAGAGAGTCCTGTATTTTTGCATTAAGTTCTTCAATCCCAAATATTGTCATCACTGAAAGAAAGCTGAGATATTATTTCTCCATAAGAAATTAATCTTCCTTGCCTATTATTTATTGTATTTATGTCAAATATTTGACTCAGCCTAATGACCATATTATAGGCCTGTCCTTTAAAATTCAATATTATGAAAAGAACTAATTGTGTATGTATCATGTCATTATTGTACAAAAATAGGTAACACTCTATATTGATACAAGCCCTAGAATTTCTTTTGACCTAAGAATGTAGACATACATTCTGCAAAAAGACTTCAGTAACTCCAACTATGCTTAATCATAAAATTTGATGAACAGTGAACAATGTAACTTAGTGGTAAGGGACATATCCAAAATGGACAAGAACCTTGGAACAATTCCCAGTATGTGGGAACCTACTGAGAGGCACAGAGAACACAGGGTTAAAGGAAAGTTGAAGCTTACCTGAAACCCAAATAATCTCATCCTCATTTTAAGACCATCAGGAGTTTGGCCTTGTCTCCTTCCTTTTTCATAAAAACTCCAGGCCCTGGTAGGCCTCAACAAACCCTGATAAGCCCAGGCACTTTAAGGCCTGAGTTTGCTGGAGCTCTTCACTGCAAGTGTCTCCCTAGAGTTCTTCCTTTCATTGGCTCATTTCTATCCCAAGACTCTGTCCACGCAGCTCTGTGGATAAACAGGGAGTTGATGAGCGCTGCAACTCCCCAAGTAATCCAGGGAACCACATCAGTACAAGAAAAATGTTAAGAATAAAACCCATCTAAGATATAGAAGATATTTAGAGTATGTGCATGCATATGTGCATGCATACATATTACTATATCCCCATGCACACAAATGCAAATGTGATTTAGATTTTATGTTGATGCTGTTGTCCTTGTTGCCATTCTTTTTAATCCAGCCAGTACTGGGAACTTGCCTGAAAACAGTTATTATGAACATTTGAAAGAAATAAACATTTTCTCTAAAAACCTCTATTTGTTTATTAAAAACAGATTACCTAATAAAATTCAATGTTACAATAATTGAAGCTAAAAGGAGCCTTGTTAGTGCAGTAGGTAGCATGTCAGTCTCATAATTGAAGCTATAAAGTCGTCTTTAGGAAATATTTAGTCCTATTTTTCCAGCAACCATTTTATTATATACTTGATGCTTTATAATCAAGGATTCCCAAACTAAAATTGTATACATATATGTGTATACCTGAATTTTTATGCATTCTAAGTGTTTAATTTTTAGCTGTTAACAAATTAATCATTGGGTCAATCACAATTTTAATTTCCTTGTGTCTGAGAGTTTGATAGACAAAAGCTTATGAATGGAGCTCTTTGGAATATTGAATTTTGCTGCATGTAAACTGTGTGTAAAATGGGTATAGAGTAGCAAAAATAAAAACAAAACAAAACAAAAAACAAACACATAGCAGGACTGTGCAAGAATTCTGGCTAAATCAAATTCAATTGTATTTGGTAGCCCAGAGTTTCTCTGAGATGATCATATCCCTGAAGTTTAAACTTCTGCCAACCTTCTGATGAACTTATGATAACCAAGGGCTTTTATTCCTCTATGTTCTCAGTAATCCTTTTTTTCAAAGGATTTATTCAAAATTGCCTTCTTTTAACAATTCAAACAAAGTGACATCTGCAGGTAAAGGTTTGGAAATACTTTAGACATTCATCCTTTTCTATATCTGCTACTAAAGTAGATAATCAAAAGAACACTACCTTGTTTGTTAGGTTTAGAACAGGACAATACAAAAAAGGTGCCCAAGAGTAAGCCACTTGAATACCCTTTAAGAAAACTCCAAGAATAATAATAGAATAAAATGTTCCTTGTTTTAGGGACCTCTTAGGTCCCTGTGATAAACAGCTCAACATGGGTTGTAACCAATTTTTGGTACTAGGAGTTACAAGCCAGAGCCAAATGTTTTAGGGTTAAGCTTCATCCCACTCTCTCCAGGGCTCTTTTTACTAGAGGATCCCTCCATGTACCTATTGTGGGTTACATCATTTTGTCTGCTATCCAGGGGGAAGGTTTATTTTTTTTAAAATTTAGTTTGGTTTTGGTTTTGTGTATATCTCCCTCTTCTCCCACTCCCCTCCCCCTAAGTCTTTCTATCCTTCTTATCTGTCCCTCACATTGCATGTCAGGTACACCTGAAACTCAAACTGTTCCAGTTTAGGAACCATAGATGAGGGGGAACATGTGGCATTTGTCTTCCTGTGCAAGAGTGAGATCACTTAGTATATGGTCTCATCCAAATCAACCCATTTTTCTACAAATTTTATTACATCATTTTTACTTACTGCTAAATAGAATTCTATTGTGTATATGTACCACACCCCCATTATCCATTCATCAAACAATAGGCATTTGGGTTGATTACAGTTCTTAGCTATTGTTAATTGAGCCATTTTAAATATGATTAACCAAATGTCTCTGCAGTGAAGATTGGAGCCATTAGACTAGATGTCTAGTAGAAGAATAGCTGGGTCAGTGGGTATCTCTATTTTCATCTTTTTCAGTAGTCTCTAAATTGATTTACATAGTGTTCATACAAGTTTGAGCTCCCACCAGCAATGAATATTGGTTCCTCCTTCCCTATATCCCTGCCAACATTTACTGTAGTTTGATTATTTAATGATTGTTATCCTAGCTCGATTAAGGTAGAATCACAGTTATTTTAATTTGCATTTCCCTAATGGCTAAGGATGTTGAACATTTTATTAAGTGAGTATTAGCCATTTGTATTTCTTTGATAATTGCCTATCCATTTCTCTGCCCCCTTTTGAGTGGATTTTTTTTATTTTTTATTGCTTAGATTTTTAAGTTCTTCATAGATTCTAGATATTAATCCTCTGTCAGTAGTGCACCTGGTGAAGATTGTCTCCCATTCTGTGGATAGTCTGTGCACTCTGTTATGGTATGTCTGTCTATATAATAGCTTTTTAGCTTGATGAAATCCCACTGGTTGAGTGAGTATTTAATTAATTTGGCTACTGGGATATTATTTAAGAAGTATTTCCCACTTTTTATGATGACTTTTACTTACTTTTTTTTCTTTTTGGCAAGAAAGGTGGTATTGAACCAAGGTACAGAAGACAGTGGTAAACCAGAAATGACCCAAAGGACTGCCCTTTGGCAGAAACCTTAAACTCATTTCTGCCTTTCAGCTGGGTTCTATAACTTCACCTGAACCTTGAGGGCTTCATTTTTTCCTGCAATTACTAAAAAGAAGGCTAGAAGTTAAAATGTAGTCATTAAAGAGGTATAACCTGATAGAAAGAAATATCACTTTTACAAGCACTTAAAACCAGGTTTGTATGTAACTGGTGTATCAAAACTTTCTTTCAAAATCTAGAGTAGAATGCAAGCAATATCCTAGTTATTTATCCTAGTTATTTAAGACTGAACTCCAGCATCATCCCTTGGTGCTTCATGTATCTTAGTCCTTAAACTATACTTATAACACAGTAGTTTGAGACGTTCATGTCTTATATTGAAGTCTTTAATCCATTTGGAGTTGATTTTTGTGCATGGTAAGAGGAGTAGGTCTAGTTTCATTTTTCTACATGTGATTCTCCAATTTGTGTGGTACTTTTGTGGAAGAAGATGTCTTTTTTCCAGTGTATATTGTTGGCTTCTTTCTCAAATATAAAGTAGCTGTAGTTACTTGAATTAAGGGCTGGGTCTACATTTCTGTTCCACTTGTCTATATGTCAGTTTTCTATGACAGTACCATGCTGTTATGGTTATTATGGCTTTGAAGTATAACTTTACATTGGGAATGGTGATACCTACAGAGGTGTTTCTTTTGCTGAGGATATTTTTTAATATCTAGGATCTTTTGTCATTCCATATAAATTTTGAGATTACTTTTTCTATTTCTGTAAAGAATAATGCTGGGATTTTTGTTGGTATTGCATTGAATCTGCATATTGCTTTTGCTATAATCTAGGTTCCCAAAACAAGACAGGCTTCTCTCAAAGCATTTGATTACCCATCTGAAGTAAAAGGTAAGACTCTATTGCTGAAGATCCCACATGCTATGGACACAGAATGTGGAGAGATCCATCTGAATCTGGAAGAAAGACAGTTCCCAGATGGTTAGCCTGTACAGTGTTGAAAAGCGCTACATATGCTGCTGGGGGCAAATTGCCAATAACGTTGTAAGCAAGCAAGCGACAATGCTATATAAAAGTAACCAGCCTGACAAGATTACTCATCTGTGCAATAGTGGAAGATAGCCTGTGTGGGTAACCAGTCACTCTCTGATTGGCTAAAATATTCACTCAGTGGAAAGGAACCCATAGCTGGAACTAGGGACCAAGTCAGAATCCTATGGAGACCAAGATTATGGACTCCAATAAGAAGTCTTTGGCCAAACATATGTCTACACCCATAAAAATCTCTCTAAATTAACAATGCTTATCCCCTTTAACCTACGCTGATCTCACTCTCCATTGGAGAATCTGTTTTTCTTTTTCAGAAAGCAGTGAGAACCAGGGACAACCAAAGTTTATCAACATGACACGAATAGATAACTGGCTTTCTGGCAGGAGATGAGCCACCCCTAGCACATCAGCTAGAGCCCATGTGAAACCACAGTTGAATTGGTGCAATGAGCAAGAGTTCTGCTTCTACAGTGACACCTACAACCAGTGCCAGGGTGATGAAGACATACAGTGAGGATACTGAAAATGCACCAAAGCAGAAATCCACAATCTGCTGGTAGCTCAACACTAAGGTAGACTTAAAACACCAAGACTCAGGTAATTTTACAGAAGAGGAAGTGGGAGAATGTAAGAACCACAGGATGAGAAGGAATATCCAGAGGAATTGTCTGCCCCCAATGACTTACTTCTGTTCTCACAACTCCACTACTTTCTGGTGGATACAAGCACTTCTAACACGGATGGCCCTTAGTGGAGTCAGGGCAGGGAGGAGGGAAATGACACATGTATCCATACAAAGTTTCTTCTTGACAAAAAAAAAGGTCTAAGTACTTTTCCCTCTGAGGAAAAAAAATCTAAAACAGTATAGTAAAGCTTCTCTGGAAAATAAAATGATTATATACATAAAAGAGAAAACCTACATTGAAAATGATAGAAACTCACAAAAATTTTATCCTTCTACAGTGCATGCGGTCCTTTTCTGAGGAAGCATCAGGTCAACTTCAAATATCCCCCTTTGAATGTGAGAGGGTAGAAGAAGCCTTATTTGTATTGTACCCAGTTGACAGTAGATGCCTCAAGGATTGACTGGTCTTGCCTACATCAGATCTTGGGCCAAAGAAACGGAAAAGTCCTAGTGATAACTTATGCAAGGAGACTGAAAATCTATAGATGCCTGAAGTAAGCTTTTATGAGGGGAGATATAAAAAGGAACATCAAGGATTCTAAAGAGAAACTTGAATAAATATATGTGAATTAAAAAATTCAAAAGCAGACATGAACTTATGAACTTATTTTAATTAAAATATATCATGTAAGCATTTTTATAGTGAAATATTTTGTAATTAATAAAACCTTTATACTCACAATTAAAATAAAAATAAATTAGGCCTCTGTATGAGTTATAGCTGACAAAAATCATATCCCAGTTTGATGGGGGTCTATTGGCTCTGAGTAAAATGTGTATCTCAGTTAACCAATACAGATCTCACTCTGCAATGGAAATTCTGTTTGTATTTTTCAGAAGTCAGAAAGAGAGCTGTGGCCTTTCCATCCCAACCAATGAGCCAAATACCAATAGCTGGAATCCTGGCAAGAGATGAGCGACCCCAGACCTACCATGGAGTATCCCCATGGAACCCCTCAGAGAGTGGTGGGATAAGCAAGAAACCTATAACTACAGCCAATCAGTCAACCCAGGATAAGCCAGATAGACAGACACCAAAGATCTTCAACACAACCTAAAGCAGAAGTACAAAGGCCCATAAGGCCTCAACAATAAAGCAGCCTTAATACTCACCCAGAATGACTCAGGAAACTGAGCAGAAGAGGGGTCAGAAAGATTGTAAGAGCCATGGTGGAGGAGAACATACAGAGATATTGCTCCCTCAGTAACAACATACAAAGGAAAGTGGAACCGGGTTGACTCCTAGGCTATCCATACACCCTACCCCATGGACTGATCCAGTTTGCCCAAAGAGGGGGATATCCAGCTGATTGGGGACACAGAAGAGGGAAATCGAAGAACTGGAAACACCAACACATTATTTGCTCATTCAGTGTATGTAAATATGGATAATAAAGATGTATTTTTATAAAAAATACAAATAAATAATGTCATCTAATATGCCTCAGTATATAGATATTTTGACTAACCTATAATAGATATCAAAATGAAGTAATTTGATGAATACACCTGTACATAATATCACCATGAAATTGACAGTTTAGGATTCAAAATAACTAAGGAAATTCTAATAGCCAAGTCAACAATCATGTAATTATCTGAATAATGTGCAGGTCGTGAAAAAATTGTAAAGGAATCATGCACATTATTCCTTCAATTTATGTGCTAACTGCATTGGTAAAATTCTGATTACTAAAATGAATCAATAAAAAGAAACAATTGAAAATGGGCTAAGAAACTAAATATATTTCAAATAAAAAGAAATAGAATAAATATTTATAAAAGTGTCCAATACACTTAACCTTCAGGGAAATGCAAAATAAAATTATTTGAGATTCATTCTCACCACAGTCAGAATGGCTATCATTCAGAAAACAAATGACGACAAATGCTCTCATGGGTGTTGGGAAAGAGGAAGTCTTATTCACTGTTGGTGGGACTGTGAACTGTTGCAGCCACTCTGAAAGCAGTGTGGAGAGTTCTCAAAAGCTATAAATTTGACTACCATATAACTCAGCTACACCACTCCTGGGAACATTCCCAAAAGAATTCTATATCTTACTATAGAGCTACTTGCACATCCATATTTATTGCTGTTCTATATGTAATAACAAGGAAATGAAATAAGTTTGGATGGCCATCAACTGATGAATGAATAAAGAAAACATGGTAAGGGGGTTGGGTTCAAGATGGCCGACTAGCAGACACACCGTATCCCTCGGGAAATAAGGGTCAGGGTTTTCAGTGGGGATTCAGGTCATGGACACAAGCTGCGGCCACACTCTGTGCTCCAGACATCTCCCAGCACAACATCCTCATGACTGGAAGCCACTATCAAGGACCAGAACTCGCCTGAGGCAGTGAGTCCTCAGAAACCGGTGGCTTCTGGCTTCCCTTGGGTTCCTTCCCCAACTCTCCCACCCTCTGTCTTTCCCATCCCTCCTGGGCCTTGTGCTTCTTTCTTTTTCAACTTTTTTTCCTTTTATTTTATTTTATTTTTCTATTACAATTATTATTTTTTTCCATTGCCAACAGTACGTAGCCCCTACCCCCCTCCAGTGCTTTTGCCTCCTCTCCCCATCCCCCCTTACTAGTCTGTTTCCTTGTTTACTTGTTTTTTTTCTTTTCTATCTCTTTGGCCAGAACACAGGGACGGGGGCTCCCACGTAGCCCATCACCCCATCTTCTGGCCTCCAGTGTGTCGGCCCCGCCCACCGATGCTATTCTGTTTCCTTGTTTACTTGTTTTTTTTCTTTTCTTTCTCTTTCCCCGCCCAAACAGGACAGGGGCTCCTATGTGGACCCTCGCCCCGACCTCCAGGCTCCAGCGTACCTGCCCCGACCCCCAGACCCTAGCAAACCTGTTATCTTGTTTTATTCTTTCTTCTTTTTTTCTTTCTTCTTCTTTTCTTTTCTTATCTTGTTTTTTTTCTTTCTTCTTTTTTTCTTTCTTCTTTTCTTTTCTTTTCTTTTTTTTTTGGTTTTTCGAGGTAGGGTCTCATTCTAGCCCAGGCTGACCTGGAATTCACTCTCTAGTCTCAGGGTGGCCTTGAACTCATGGTGATCCTCCTACCTCTGCCTCCCGAGTGCTGGGATTAAAGACGTGAGCCACCATGCCCGGCTTTTTCTTGCTCTGCCACCTGCGGACCGGACTGGGAGACCTTATGTAGCCCCTCCTCCTGGCCTCTGGCCTCCGGCCTCCAACACATCTGCCCCGCTCAATTTCTGCTCCTAAGGAACCCATCAGCACCTCTCTCTGTTCCAGAGAACCCAGCAACACCAGTAACAGGGATCTCAGCGGCCTCATCCCCCCTTCCACCCCTATCCCCCAACCACATCCACTGGGCCCACTGACATCGGCAGGACTGCTCTCTTAGCCTGCCCACTACGGTGGCCTGACCCCCTGTACCCGTGACCTCTGGGGGTCTGCTACCCCCCCATGACCACCAACACCCACAGCCCCGACCCTTGACCCCACACCAGTACCCAATGCCCCCTGCCATTACCCATGACCGCCAACCCCTACAGTCCTGTTCTCCCACATCCTCCGACCCCTGCAGTTATCTCAAAGGCATTCCTCCAACCTCCTCAAGTGGAATCAAAATCGGCAGACCTCAACGCAAGTATATTACATCAGGTGAGGAAACTGCACTGAATGACAACAACAATACCACTACAGAGAGAGAGCAGAAGCAGGACCAGGATGGCACGACATGAAACCCCGATCATACTGGCACAGATACTAAGGAGAACCTATTGTTAGTCATGCAAGAAAAGATGGACCAACATATTGAATGGGTGCAAAGTCAGTTCATTAGCTTTGCCACCAGGCTTAATATATTAGAGGAGAACCAAATGGATGTCAGAAGAGACATATCAGAACTAAAGACAAGCCAACAAACTGAAGGTATCAAAAACCAGCTTTCCAAATTAACCGAAGATATCTGCAAATATAAGAATGACTGTCAGGAAGAAGTAATTAAATCAAACCTTGAAATGAAATCACATCTCAACAAGATGATAGAAGCAACCCAGAAAGAAGTTGCAGAAAACAAAAACCATATTGAGATAATAAGAACATCCCTAGAATCTCTTACAAACAGGATCAATCACTGGTAAAACAGAACCTCAGACATGGAAGACAGAACAGAGGAGAATTCAAGGGAAATCAGAACCTTGACAAAATTCAAAAGAGCAAGTGAACAAGACTCAATTGAAATGTGGGATACCATAAAAAGACCTAATCTCAGGATCATGGGGATATTGGAAGGAGAAGAAAACCAAATGAGGGGCATAGAAAATATACTTTTTGTTTTTTTTAAATATTTTATTTATTCATTTTCAAGCAGAGAGATACAGAGAGAGAGAGAGAGAGAGAGAGAGAGAGAGAGAGAGAGAGAGAGCGCACACCAGGGCCACCATGTTGTGTGTCTGGCGTATGTGGGTCCTGGGGAATAGAACCTGGGGCCTTTGGCACTAGAGGCAAGTGCCTTATCCACTGAGCCATCTCTCCAGCCCTTAGAAAATATTTTCAACAGAATTATTCAAGAATGGCATGAGATAGTCCTTTACATCTAAAAGAGACATGGAGGACTCCAAACAAATTCGATCAAAGGAGGAACACCCAAAGACGTATCTTAGTTACAATGCCAAGTGTTAAGGATAAAGAGAGAGTCCTTAGAGCAAAGTGAGAAAGGAACCTCACCTATAAAGTAAAACCCCTCAGAATCACCTCAGTCTTCTCCATAGAAACTGTAAAAGCCAGAAGAGCTTAGAACGAAGCAATCTTAGGCCTAAAGAAGTATGGATTCCAACCTAGACTACTGTACCCAGCAAAGTTATCTATCATAATAGATAGAGAAACAAAATTATTCCATGAAATTAACCAGCTCTATAATTACTTGAACACAAAGCCAAGACTTCTGAAGATATTTCAAGACATATCACATGTAGAGGAGACAAACATCTGACCTCAGGAAAGGAGCAGAGAACAAGCAAGGTAACACCAAAGAGATAACAACAACAGCTCAGATACCAACCTCCAAATTCTCTCCAACATGGCAGGGTTTAAAGCAAAACTCACAGTTATAACTTTGAATGTAAATGGACTAAACACTCCTATAAAAAGACACTGGATAGCAGGTTGGATCAGGAAAATGGACCCTTCCATCTGTTGCCTTCAAGAAACTTACCTTATTGCTAAAGACAATAACCTCCTGAGAGTAAAACGGTATAAAACAATTTTCCAGGCATGTGGGAATAATAAAAAAGTGGGTGTAGCTACTCTAATATCTGACAAAATAGACGTTAAACCGAAATGAATCAAAAAAGGACGATGATGGCCACTTTCTACTCATCAAGGGAACAATACGACAAGAAGACATCACTATACTAAATATTTATGCACCAAATAGAAGGGCCCCTCAGATCACTAAGTATAAATTACTCAAAAGCAAAGCAGATACAGATGCCAACACCATCATAGAAGGAGACTTTAACACTCCACTGGCATCAATGGACAGATCGTCCAAACAAAAGACAGGCAGGGAAATAAAGCAGTTAAATAGCAACATAGACAAACTTGGGATGACAGATATTTATAGAACATTCCATCTTAAGGACACAGATTACACATTCTTCTCAGTACCACATGGAACATTTTCCAAAATTGACCTTGTACTGGGACATAAATCATCCCTCAACAAATTTAGGATGATCAATGTAATCCCCTGCTTCATATCAGATGACAACACATTAAAGCTAGAAATTAACAATTGTAGAGGATCCAAAAATTTCAACAGATATTGGCGACTGAACAACTCACTCCTGAACAATGAATGGGTTAAACAAGAAATTAGACATAAATCCAAAATTTCCTAGAAACAACTGAAAATTAGGACACAACCATTCTGACCTTGTGGGACACAATGAAGACAGTTATAAGGGGGAAATTCATTGCACTAAATGCCTTCATAATGAATGAGGTCTCAATTCAATGAGCTATCCTCCCACCTAAGGTCATTAGAACAGATGGAAAAATCCAACCCTAGGAACTCTAAACACAAGGAAATAATTAAGATCAGAGCAGATATTAATGACTCGGAAACAAAGAAAACAATTTTAAAAATAGATAAATCAAAGATTTGTTTATTTAAAAACTCAACAAGATTGACAAACCCCTGGCCAATTTAATCAAACAAAAAACAGAGAAGGACCAAATTAACAAAATACAAAATGACAAGGGTGAGATCACAACAGATTCCGAAGAGATTGGAAGTATCATCAGGTCATATTTCCAGAACCTCTACTCTACAAAAATAGAGAACCTGGAATAAATTGATAAATTTTTGGATACCTACCATCTACCAAAGCTCAGTCCAGAACAGATAAAGATCCTAAACAACCCGATAATAATCACAGAGATTGAATCGGTAATCAAGAACCTCTCCAAACAGGAAAGCCCAGGACCAGATGGTTTCTCAGCTGATTTCTACCAAACCTTCATCATAGAAATGAAACCTCTCTTTTTGAAGCTTGTCAGGGACATAGAAAAAGAGGGTAGGCTCCCAAACTCCTTCTATGAAGCTACCATCACGCTAATTCCTAAACCAGGCAAGGATGCAACAAAGAAAGAATACTACAGACCCATATCCATGATGAACTTGGATGCAAAAATCCTAAACAAAGTCCTAGCAAAACGAATACAAACCCATATCAAGTCTATAATGCCCCCTGACCAAGTTGGCTTCATCCCAGGGATGTAGGGATGGTTCATCATACGCAAATCGATAAATATAATTCACCACATTAACAAACTGAACAGCAAAAACACATGGTCATCTCAATTGATGCTGAGAAGGCTTTTGACAAAATTCAACACCACTTCATGTTCAAAACCCTGGAAAGAATAGGCATAGATGGCCTATACCTCAACATGAAAAAGTCAATATAGAGATCTCCTAAAGCACAAATCATCCTCAATGGGGAACGACTCGAGGAGTTCCCCCTCAACTCAGGAACAAGACAGGGATGTCCACTCTCACCACTGCTATTTAACATAGTTCTTGAAGTTCTAGCCCAAGCAATAAGACAGGAGAACAGCATAAAAGGGATACAAATCAGAAAGGAAGAAGTCAAATTATCCCTCTTTGCAGATGTCATGATCATATATATATATATATCAGACCCAAAGAAAAGTATTAGTAAACTCCTGAAGTTGATCAATGCCTTCAGCAGAGTGGCAGGATACAAAATTAACACAAAAAATCAGTAGACTTTCTATATACAGAAGACAAACATTCGGAAAAAGACATCAGAGAAACTGTCCCATTCTCTATATCCTCGTAAAATCAGATACCTTGGAATATCACTAACCAAGGTAGTGAAAGGCTTATATAAGGAAAATATTAAAACACTCAAGAGGGAAATAGAGGAGGATGTGATGAGATGGAAAGAATTGCATGCTCATGGAAAAGGGAGAATAAATATATTAAAATTGGCAATCCTGCCAAAAGCAATCTACAGTTTCAACAGAATGCCAATAAAATTCAAACCTCCTTCTTCACAGACATTGAAACAATAATATCAAAATTCATTTGGAAGGGTAAGAGACCTTGAATAGCTAAAACTATTCTGAGAAAAAAAAATCAGGCAGGAGGCATCACAATATCTGACTTTAAAACATACTACAAAGCCATAGTAAATAAAATAGCATGGTATTGGCAGAAAAACAGACAGTTAGACGATTGGAATGGAATTGAAGACCCAGCCTTTAATGCAAGTAACTTCAGCTTTTTAGTCTTCGACAAGGATGCCAACAATGTAGGCTGGGCCAAAGATAGCATCTTCAACAAATGGTGCTGGACAAATTGGATAAACACGTGTAAAAAATAAAAATAGACCCACTCCTTTCACCATGGACAAAGATCAACTCCAAATGGATCAGAGACCTCAATATTAACCATACAACCCTAAACACCCTGGAAGAAAAAATAGGAGGAACCCTACATGAGATAGAAATAGGGAATAAGTTCCTGAGCAAATCTCCAGTAGCCTATAAGTGCAACAGTAACTTAACCAATTGGACTTGATCAGTTTCCAAAGCTTCTGTACAGACAAAAACATCTTTCTCAGAGTCAATAGGCCCCCTTCAAACTGGGAGATGATTTTTGCCAGCTACAACTCAGATAGAGGCCTAATTTCCAGAACCTACAGATAACTCAAAAATTATTATCAAAACCCCAAACTGTCCCCTCACAAAATTGGGCTCTGATCTCAACAGACAATTCACAGAGGAGGAAACACAAATGGCATTGACTCATCTAAGAAAGTGCTCAGCATCCTTAAGCATCAGGGAAATGCAAATCAAAACCACAATGAGATATCACCTTACTCCGGTCAGAATGGCAATCATAAAGAATACCAACAACAATCGTTGCTGGCAAGGATGCTGGGAAAAAGGAACCCTAATTCACTGCTGTTGGGATTGCAAACTTTTTCAACTTCTATGGAAAGCAGTGTGGAAACTCTTGAAAGAATGGACATAGAACTATCATTAGATCCAGCTATCCCTCAACTAGGCATCTATCCACAAGATGTCACATCTCGATGCAGAAACATTTGTACAACTATATTTAAGCAGCTCAATTCATAATAGACAAGAATCGGAATCAACCCAAATGCCCATCCATGGAGGAATGTACAGCGAAACTGTGGTATATTTACACGATGGAATTTTACTCAGTTGAAAGGAAAAATGACATATCAAAATTTAGGAAAAAAATGGTCTGACTTTGAGCAGATCTTACTAAGTGAACACTCAAAAGAACAGAGAATCGAACTCCGCATATTCTCTCTCATATTTGGTCCTTAACCAGGATAACCGTAAACTCTACGCAGACTAGTAGAAAGAAGTGAGAGGCAATGAATGAGGGTAAGGGATGGGGGGAGGGGAATGGCTTAAGCATGAGGCTAAACCAAATTAGGTTCAAAAACATAAAATCCTCATGAGCAAACTGTAACCTACAGAGCAAGTAGTGGGCATCAACTGGCAATAGGGGCCATGAGTAGAAGGGGAGAGAGTTTAAGGCTGTGAATAATTGAGCAGTCTGACAACCTCTGGTCCCAGCCACTGGTTCCTTCCATCACTGACCTGTTGACCAAAGTGGCCCATGAGGTTCCAAAAAGAAGAAAGAATTCTGTCAAGCTCTTGAATGACCTCCCCAGGCCTGAAGCAAAATCCTGTTGTTGAAGAAACCACAGAAAGCCATTGATTAGCATCGAGAGACCCTTCAAGATCCAGAATAGTATCCAGCACCCAGATGGTAGTTAGTGCAGTGCTGGAAGGCATTGCACATGCTGCTAGGGGATGTTGATCAACGATACTGGAGTAAACAGAGACCACTGGCATGAATCACAGACTGTGGCCATGAGTAGGCTCACCACACCTCCTATTGGGAGAGAACAGTGAACCAGGAAAGGAGCACTAGTGCAATAGAGGAGCCTGGGCCTGGGGGAGACAATCAACAGCTTCTAAATTTGGCCAAATATTCCACTTAGTGTGGGGAAGCCCGTGACTGGAACTGGGGAATCAGTGTGATATGCATCAGATCCCGTACCCTTAGGCTCCTAAGAAAAGAAGCGCTATGGGACCGATTGACAGGGAAGCTACTAAAGATAGAATCTAGGTAATCCAGAATTGTGTATATTTGTTAACCTTTACTGATCTCACTATCCAATGGAGTTTGTGTTTGTATTTTTCAGGATGCAGCGAGAGAGTTGTGGCCCATATAACCCGGCCTACAACACACTTGGGCCAGGAGAACTGGGCTGAATACTAGGGTATCCATGGTCCCTGCCACCAGGTCTGATCCAGACGGCCCATGGAGGAGGATATCCATCTGATTGGGGTTGGGGGGGCATTGGGGAATTGGGGATATCAACTCATTGTAAAAAAATAATAAATAAAAAAAATCAATACAAAAAAAGAAATACTGAAAAACAAGCAGGGAAAAAAAGAAAACATGGCAAGCAAACATGATGTAATTTCATTCAGCTATAACAAAAATGAAAATATATAATTTCTGTGATAATAGGCGTAACTGGAAATTTTTATATTAAGTGAGTGATCCAGGGTCAAAATTACAAACATCTCATGTTCTCTCTCATATATGGACTCTAGCTTCTAACTTTTACAAATATATATTTATGTGTGAGCAAGTGTGCATAGAGATCAGGAAACTAGAAACGGGCCCAGGAGTGGGGGAAAAGGGGCAGTAAAGGAGAGGGGTGTAAATGTTAATACAATACATGTGGTATGAAAATGCTTAGTTTTTAAGCTTATTTAAAAATGAGTAAATAAATAATAGTGATTTCTTGCCTATGGCATTGGAGTTGTTTTCTAGGCTGAGACTATGTTCCAGATTCAAATATTTATTTGTCTCAGAAAACGTGACTTACATAAATCTCTGATAGCATATTGAAATCTTGGGGAAGACGTACGACTATTTTCTATGGTAGCCGTGCCTTGCATCCCTGGCACATTATCACTAAGTGACAGCAGATCTCATTACCTACAATTATCTTGACTCTAAATAGTCCCTTGGAATTTCTAAGTCAATTTCTAGAATACATATCATTTCTTTGAGATTCACTGATCTGAAATATTCTCTTTTTGGTACTCTCTTGCCACTAAGAATAGATTAACTCTCAGCATACAAATACCATTACAATAAAAATAACATCAACACGGAAGATAGGTTTGAAACAAATGTATCATGTCTTATAAGTCAGAACGTGAAAATTACATCCTTGCCCCAACCATAGACACCCTGAATCTATCTCTTCAAGTCATTTTTTCTTAAAGCTCCACAGATATATCCAAGACCAAAAGCCAAAAAAACTGATAATGTATATAAAACATGCTATATCTTGCTAGAAAGTAAAAAAAAAATCTGAACACAGAACCAAGAGAAGCACCTTAAACTAATGGTCCAAGCTAGTTTGATTGGAATCCTATACCAAGAAAATTAATCTTATTTTAAAAATCCTTCTGAATTGGAAACAGATGGAAAGTCTTTAGTCTTGTATCTTGAATACCAAAAGCAGAGGTCTAATATAAAAATTAATCCAATTGAAAGGTCTTTCTAATCTGAAATCTTTTAGGTTTGCTTTTATTCTTAGTGTATTTTTAATGTCAACAATGATATGAGCAGTTCTTTTTTGGAAAAAAATAATTTTATTTAGAAACTAGTGTAAACGTTTTGTGGCCAGTCATAGAAATTGTCCAAGATTTCACCATGTTAGCCAGAGCCCTCCCTGGGCAGTCCTTTAAAATACCCATCCAAAAGTTGATCATTTCAAGATCCATGATTATCTGGAAGAATGTTTTTTGTTTTTTTTTTAATTTATCGATTTATGTGCACTTGTGTGTTTTTCTCTGTGTTTATGTGTGTAAGGAACTCATGACACTGAATAAAAACACTAGATGTATGTTCCAGTTTTGTTATCCAGTTTATGTGGGATTTGAACCCAGGCCAGCAGGCTTTACAAACAAGGGCTTTTACTCACTAAGCAATCTTTCAAGCTCCTGAAAAAGGTATTTTTAAATGAGGTCTTTCTTTGGTAGCCATGATGACATTTTATGTACTTATTTATTTTAGTGTTCTGACACAGATTCTTGCTATATAGCTTTGGCTAACCCCAAACTCACTATGTAACTCAGGCTTGCCTCCCTTGTGTCAGGATTGCAGGCAGGCTCTACTGTACCCAGTTTTGATATCTTGTCTCCTTGAAATTATTTATGAGTAACACACTCAAATGTTCTCCCATATTTAACTGTCAGCATTTTATTTATTTATTTTCTTGTCCACAATGAGTTACATTATTTAGTGGGCAAAAAATGAGTTGTTATCCCCAATTCCCCAATGCCCCCCTCGCCATCCCCAATCAGCTATATATCCTCCTCCGTGGGCCATCTGGATCAGTCTTTGTGGCATGGGACCTTGGATAGCCTAGTATTAAGCCCGGTTCTCCTGGCCCAAATGTTGTTGTTACTGAGGGGTGCCATGCCTTTTGATGGTTTAGATTTCAAGAGCTATTTAGAAGTGGTACCAATCTCAGTGTGTCAAATATTGACATCACTAATAGCAAAGAATACATAGCATTTTTTGAGCCTACTTTGTTGATTTTTGTTTCTTTTTTAAATATCTTTATTTCCAATAACTAGATATATTGTAGGAGGAAATCTTGTGATGATGGTAACCCCATTTCCCTCCTCTCTGCCTCCTACCCCCTGGGGAGCCTTTTCTTTTCTGTTTTCTATTTCCATGTAGACATTAATTCATATTCTCCCCTCATCCTCATTTTGAATTTCTTCCTTAGAACTTAAACTATGAGTTTGCCATCTCCCCTTAAGGATGATCCTGGATCCTGGAGAATTAAAGTATCATTAATAGAACCAGGTGATTCTCAATGGGAGACAACAGAGTAAGCTAAAAAGCATTTCGAGGTTAACATTAAAATCCAATAGCTATAGTGTTTTCTTCTTGTGAGAGTGTACATTTTTCCTCTTTCTTTCCTCTCTCTAATTATTCTGCATTGTTTTTGAAAATGGGGGGTCTTTTTAATTTTATTTTTTGTTATTTTTTTTACCTTTTCATGCACTTGGTATACTTTGATCATACGTACCTCACATTACTATTTCTTATCCCCTTCAATTTCACTGTATTCCTTCTTATCTCTTTCTAGTGGCTGTGCCACAGAAGAAAATGCTTCCTTCTTCTAAGCAGTCTCTAATTGTCATTAGCTCATGAAAGAGAAGGGAGGTCTCTGAAGCCCTTAGTGAATCTGTGACAAAATGATGACTGTCTTCATCATATGCAGGTCTTGTGCACATAAATCTCATCTGGTGTGAATTTATAAGAGCAATGTCTTTTGCCTGCCAGGTGCCAGGTGCCAGGTCTCAGAGTTTGACAGCACTTCTCCCTATACTCCAGATTTTACATTCTTGGAATCCCATCTTCTGTGATGTTCCCTAAGCCATGGTGGCAGAGGTATGTATGTCTCATTAGGGCTGAGAATTCAATAGTCACTGATTTTCAGCATTTGCTAAGTTATGATTCTCAGCATTGATTGCCTCCCATTGCAAAAAAAGGGGGCTCAGGAAATAAGGTGAAACAGGGTGAAAGAATGTAAGAAGAGTTGGGAAGATAGCTAATTAAAGGCACTTGCTCACAAAACCTGCTGGCTTGGGTTCAATTCGTAAGTAATTTATGTTAGGCAGACACAAATGGCTCACAAGCTACTATCGTTGTCTTACCTTGAAAGCACAATGGATTCCTTGATTCAGGCATTGATAAATGTTGCAGTGTTAGGCTCCCAGATTTCATGGTAAGGCTTTAAGCTTTATGTTTATATCAATGTGTGTAGTATTTGGCATTTTGAATGTTATCTCCTATGATACGTTACAGTAACTTCATATTAGAAATCTGTCTTTGTACTTTCACTTTTTCTTTGTGCTCTGCCACTAGATGAAATGTAACTAGTATAAATTATTGCTGAAAATTTAAATGTCTTCTAAAAAGTGATTAAAAAAACACCTGGAATAAAACATATTGTGCAAGCTTCTGGTGCTCCTTTCACACTTCAACCATGTTTTTGGTGGTGCCCAAACAACACTCACATGTAAATCAATGAATATAAAATTAAAAATAATAATTTAAAAATGTGTCAGAGGATTGGAGGAGTTTGGATCACTGCTGTCCAGACACGACATCACCTTTACATTCATGATTTCCCAGGGACTGCCATTATTTGCACAAACCTGCACAGTACTGTGCCTGTCAAAATTCCCTCACAGAAGATGGAGGAGGGTATAAAGCCTCCATACCTCCCTGAGGACCTAGAAGCAGTTAATGCTGGCTGGGGGAGCAGGAGATATTTTATGTAGTGATATAACTCCTGGTAAGATACATGTGCCCTGGTAAATAATGTCCCATAAGTGCTCATACAGTCAAACCTAATTAAAATCAATGGGTAACACCCCATACACGAAAAAAAATAGAACATCAAGGATCATAGTAGAAGAGGGATATGATGGGTAAGTTTTGCTACTAATGTGATCTGATTAGGAATCCACAAGCATTCTCTAGTGTGGTTCTCCTAGGTGAGGTTGCTTCCAGGAAAGGCTGATGAAAAGAAGAGGTCCTTCTTCCAGAGTGAGCTCTTCCAAAGAGGGAGAGGCTCTCCTGGTGGTGTGCTTTATGTAAAGAAGCTCTTAAGAGGACAGAGCCCCATTCCTCCAAGCTGGATGCCTGTGCTGCTTGCTGGTGAGTGCCTTCACTTGCATGTGCATCTATCCTGTTTGGCTATCCTTCATCCATATAGGAATCAAGTTTCCTCAGCCTTCCAAAGAGGACTGAAGACCAGTGTGGAAAAAAAGACCAGTGCCTCCCAAGTATGTCTTAAGGCCTTCAGTGCTGGATTGGGATGGCTGAGGTGTCCAGACACCTGCACTGAGCAACTGCTGTGTTACTTAACTCTCAAGCCTGCACACTGCTATTGCTGGGCTGCCTTCAGCTAATCCAATAAATTTCATTTTGAATGCAATTCATTCTATTGGTTCTGTTCCTCTAGAGAACCCTGACTAATACTAACAGGGACTAGTTGGTAAAAATAATGAGTTCAGCAAAAAAGGAATGTAAGAGACAAGAGAAGGTAATGGGAGGGGATCATTATCAAAACACATTATATGCTTGTATAAAAATAGCCAATAAAAACATTTGGTAGGGGGGGCGGAGCAAGATGGTGGACCAGTAACAGTGTCGCCGGGACTCTCTGTGTAAAGGTTTGATCTCTTCAGCTGGTATCCAGGCTTTGGACACCAGCCGGACCTGAGTTTGGGCTCTCCCTCCCTCCCCAACCCCTGGGCCGGAGCAGACAAGGTTCTCTAGCAGCTCTCTGCTCCCTGTGGAGCAGAGGGCCGAGCCCTCCCACCCCCACTGGCTCCCGCGATTGTCCCCTTGTGGCAGGTTCCAAGCTCTCTGCGGAGGTTTCATTGCTGGACTGGGATCCAGGCCCCGGGTCATGGCTTCTCCTTGGCTTTGGCTTCGGGACCACAGCAGGGTTCCCCAGGTGCTCTCAGCTCTGCAGGGGAGCACGGAGCTGGCTGGACCTTGTGCACCTAGGGCTCACGACTTTGTCCCCTCGCGGCGGGTTCCGGGTCCTTGGCGCCAATTGAGTGGCTTCCCCCGCAGAAGCACCCAGTCCTCAAACGTGGTCCTCTCCACGATCTGAGAGGGGAGGAGTTGTCTCTCCGTGGACGTTTGGTTGCCTGACTGGGACCCAGACCCCGGATCAGGGCCCGCCCAGCCTCTCCTCAGCTTTGGGACCACTCTGGGGTTCCCCGGCTGGTCTCAGCTCAGCAGGGGAGAGAGCAGCTGGGCCCTGTGCACCTCAGGCTCTGCCTTTGTGCCCTCATGCCGGATTCCTGGTCGTTGGTGCCAATTGAGTGGCTTCCCCCGTGGGAGCAACTGGTCCTTAGAAGTGGTCCTCTACACGATCTGAGAGGGGAGGTATTGTCTCTCTGTGGAGGTTTGGTTGCCTGACTGGGACCCAGGCCCCTGGTCAAGGCCTGCCCAGCCTCTCCTCAGCTTTGGGACCACTGAGTCCCACTTCCCTATCTGGGCATGGGCCGAAACCAAAGGAAAAATGTAACTTCCCAAACAAGGGA
>PVHP010022565.1:5250-28389 GCA_004024765.1 Zapus hudsonius
CACACACACACACACACACACACACACACACACACACACACACACACACACACACACACACACACACACACACACACACACACACACACACACACACACACACACACACACACACACATATGCCCAGATGGATCCAGAAGGAAAGGAGGAGTCACACAGTCACACTCGTGGTCTGGCTCCTCTATGGATCAAACATCCAATAAGATGAGCCTCCTTTTCAGCCTCAGCTCTGGAAGGGAGAAACCTGATTGGTTGGTGAAATCAAGAGGCTGACTCCGGAGGGGCCAGTCTATCCTAGCTTGCTGAGTCCTGGAAAGCGTGAAGAAGGTCAGGGAGTGCTGCTGAGTTGTTGTTTGCAGCCATCATGAACGAGACTGGATCAGACATGGGTTCTAGTCCTGTTACCTAGTTTAAAAAGATCCCTAGCTCCTGTTCGGTATCAATATGAGTCTTGGTTTTGTTCTAACCTTATTAAGGAAAGCTAGATCACTAACTCTTTTATTGGTGAAGAGTAGCCTCTACCTCTGCATCTAACCAGTGGGGTGCATTCCACATTTCGCTGCCCATCAATTCTCCTTAAGCATTCTCCTGGTCTCTGAAGGAATTTCAAGTCCTACTGTCTTCAGAAGCAGCTCCATTCCTGGGAGTTCTGTGACAGCTCCAGGCAAGCTTGAGAGCCCACGGAAGCTGCCTGCTGGCCAGTCCATCCCTTTGGGTCATCGGTGTGTCCTGAGTGGTTGAGAAAATCTTTTATTGGAATCTGTAGAGAAAAAGAAATTCGACCAGAACGCATCACACCGGTGGGTGCTGCCGTCATCACAGTGACAAATAAGAAACCTGACGGTTCGGATGCTGCCAATTAAAGAGCTGCCTGCACACTGCCTGGCTTTCTGATGCCCATCAGTCATGGCAGGGCTGGGGCAGATGTGCTTCCTGCTCGTTTGGGGGGGGGTGATTTTTCTCCATTTCCTCTATCCCTTCCTTCTCAAGTACCTTCTGGCATCCGCCATACGTGCAGGCTGCATCATTAAGTGCGGAAACTTCACATCTTAATTCTGCGTGAGAGGTTTTCGCTGGGGCATGGTGCATCTGTGTGTGTGGAGACGGAATTTGAGTGTACAATGGAGGCGAGGTGTAGGAGGCTGTCGAAGGCATATTTAAGGAAACAGCTGTCCAGAAACTTCTCCCGTTTGGCTGTCTGGGTTTGGATATCCACAATCCAATGTGCAATGTGTTGGCTTGGCTTCCAGATTGGCTGGGGAAAGGTCTTAAAGTCCTTAACTCCAGCAGGAAAGAATGGGGGGGGGGTTCAGGATGGGGGGACGATCTGCTGAACTTATATTCTCTTCACTTTGGAGGCTCTGAAATTATTGAACTGCAGCCTGAATCTCCTCTCCTTTGGGTGTCTCTTAATATTATTTAATACCGTTTCCACAGAATGACGACTAAACCAGGATGAAATTATGGTTTAATTTTTTTAATGTAATTCCTTGTGAAACAAAAAAGTGTCTGTGTTCAGAAGCTGGATAGATGTACAGCAAATAGGGGAAAGGCAAGCTGTGTAACATCAGGACCAGTTTCTATAGCAACAAAAATGTCAGCCATCCTTTGGGTTGATCCTATTAATCTGGAGTAGAAGCAATGATACTGACACATTCGAAATGTATTTAAACCATAAGGTGAAAATATAAGCCGGCTGTAGATTTTTAAATGAGTACCAGCAGGATGTTACGATGTAAGCGAAAGTGAGGGGTTCTCAAACACAGCTCCTGGATTTTATTTATCTAACTTTAAAGGTGATCATTTTTTCCCTAGAAGTTATTGCAAATTCCCCTGTGGACAGCAGCAGAAAGAGGGGGAGGGAGAGAAGGAGAGAAGATGAAGGAGGGAGCCCTGATGAGCTTCAGTTGTTCAGAGCAACTCTCTTTGCAATAGTATTGGCTCAGACAGAGTAAACAGTAGAAATTAATTGTTTTGAAGATAATGAAATTTGAAACTCAGAGAGGCTGCTGCTGATGTCTGTTCACCTTCTCAAAGAGGAAGTGTCAGGTGACAGGAGAAGCCTGGTATTGGAGCAGAGCAGGATGGGTTGTGTGTATGTATGTGTGTGTGTGTGTGTGTGTGTGTGTGTGTGTGTGTGTGTGTGTGTGTGTGTGGTTCTGATCTTGTAGCCTCAACTGAAGTTTATATGAGGCCCCTGAGTTCTGTTAATTCAAGGGATGCTCAGGCCTGCTTACCTTGTGGGGCTGATCCAAGGACCAAATTATTTAATGGATAGGGAAGTACTTTGAAAGAAGCCCAAAGTACTAAAGTAATGTAAAGAATGATTACAGTTAAGGAAATGCCAAAGTGATACTCTTCCTAAAGAGCACAATTTGCAGGCAGAGTTTAGGAGGTGACTTACCAGTTCTGAAATCTGGGTCAGTGGTTTAAGATCCCCCCACATCTCCTCTTGGGACACTCTGCAGCTATTATTCTGTGTTAAGCCTCTTGGGTGTCTCTTTATCCTTGGGGATTATTTAAGTGGCTAAATATTTTCCCACTTTTCAAAGTGTCATGACAATCCCTAGTGTATTTTTTATTTTATTTTTAACTCTGGAAGCACAAAAGACAGGGCTGTAGATCCATGTCCTTATGATAAAAAACCCGCATCTTTTCATTTTTACTTTAGCTTTTCAGACTCCTCAGGAAGGATGACCACCTCACATTATGCAAAAATGAATTTACCAGAAAAAAAATGATATCTCTTAACTTGTTCCTAGTTCTTCCTGTTTCTAAAAGCATGAAGGAAAATTAGTTCTGATTCTATTCTTGGCTTATTGTTATTAAAACTATTTCCGTTTTCCCACCCACTCAAGTCTCTGAAAATGACTATGGAACAACACAAAAGAATAAAGACCCAGCCCAGCGAGGAAAACTAAAAGAACACATGCCTCTGATTAAGCAGGACATCTTCTGTAAGGAAATAGAATCTGCTTGTAGAAATCAGTGGCAAAAGGGCTGGATATTTCTACCCCTGTCTGAGTACACTTTCTTATACTTGAGAAATAATTAACACTTTCAGAGAAAAGGAGATGCGTTCCACTGTGCCTCGGAATAAAATGTTGTTTTTGCGCAAACTGTCTAGAGATGTGTAACTGTCACCTTGAGCCCTGCTTCCTAACTGATGATCGGGGAGGCTCCCCAAATCTCACTTTGTCTACACTCATCAGTCAAGCAGTCAGTGCATGAGGAGCAGAGAGGGGAAGGGGATGATGAATGCAGCTAGAATTTTTATATATATTTACAAAATTTCAGGCTCTAAGTTACTGGGTTTTTTTTTGTTAGTTCATTAAATCAAAATACATCGCAATGACTTTATACATTCTTATGGAAACAAAATAACTAATCAATTGGAATTACTAGATTTCACAATTCCTGGTTGTTACGCCACACAGTTCTTCAAGTGAGGGATTTCTAACGCCCCCCTTAACCTCACAAAGCCCCATTTGTAAAAATTTTATAATGTAGTGTGTGGAGGGTTGTTTCAGTAGCCAGACATGAGTTCAAGTTTAAGCTTTATGACAGACTATGGGGCAGTTTCTGTGAGTTTCTGTTGCATCGTCTAAAATGAAGAGCAGAATATCTTAAGGCTGCCTAAGAATGCGACTTTGGAAGTCCATGGAAATGCCTTAGCCTGCCAGGCAGTGTATGCTAAGAATCTCACAAATCTCAGCAAGGATCAACATGGTAAATGTGTGTTTTGATCTAGTTTTATTCAATACTTAATACAATCATGCTTTACTACCCAGTGACAGTACCATATATACTGGCATCTCTCCCTTATTGGTGGCACCCAGGGGAGCCTTAGAGATAGGAAGCAGTTAGGAATATGTAATCTCAGAAGTATGGTGGGACTTGGGGTATCAAGCAGAATCAGGAATAAAGGCTGAGTGTGCTTGTTATATATCTACATGTATGTTTCAAAACAGCACCTTGATACATTTTACTTCTTTTTTTTTTTTGATATATCTGTTTCCACGTTTCCCATACTTAAAAAAATACCTTTATTGGGCTGGAGAGATGGCTCAGCAGTTAAGGCACTTGCCTCCAGTGCCTAAGTCCCCAGGTTCAATTCCCCAGGACCCCCATAAGCCAGACCTACAAGGTGGTGGCCCTGGTGCATTCTCTCTCTCTCTCTCTCTCTCTCTCTCTCTCTTTCTCTCTCTCTCTCTGTCTCTCCCTCTCTTTGCTTGAAAATGAATAAATAAAATATTTTAAAATACTTTTATTGATTTATTTGCAAGCAAAGAGAGAGAGAGATGAGAGAGAGAAGAGAGACAGGCAGAGAGAATGGGGGTGCCAGGGCCTCCAGCTGCTGCAAATGAAGTCCAGATGCATGCACCACTTTGTGCATCTGGCTTTATGTGGATACTTGAGAATTTAACCCGGGTCGTTAGGCCTTGCAGGCAAGTGTCTTAACAGCTGAGCCATCTCTCTAGCCTTCCCATTGATACTATCCATTATTCTAACACTCCTTGGTGATGGTTTCTTGGTACTGCTTCGCTAACAGTTGCCTTGTGATTGGTAAGAGGGCAGTGAGTGTGTGATGGTTAACATCCATTCTCAATTTAATTGGGTTTAGAATCACCTAGAAGATTAGTGAGGCACAACTATCTGGAGGCATGTCTGTGAGGGTTAGTTGAGGTGGGATGAACCACCCTTAGAGGTGGGAAGTGCCATTCCATGGACCAAGGGCCCAGACAGATAAACAGGAGGAAGTGGGCAGAGCACCTGGCTTCCCATCTCTCTGTGTCTGGCCACCATGATGTGAATTGCTCATCTCTGGCAGGTCCTCCCCACCATAAGGTACTGTGAGCTCTCAAACCATGGGCAGAAGGGAATCCTCTTTCCTTTAAATTCTTTCTGTAAGGTACTTTGTCACAGTGACATGCAATGTGACAGATACTGGTTATATCTTTCAAGATACTCATCTAAATACCCAATACTTTTCCAGGAGAACAAGCATCTTTAGCATAAATAGACAAATGTATCTTTTGCATAAACAAAGTAATGGACTGAAAAAAACACAAATAAAAGAATTTATTTTAAAAATTTGAAGGAAGCCCATGCAAGTCCCCATGTATTACATATAATGATCATTACAGGACATATGCTTCAAATCAGCCAATGTCTAGTGAGGCTGACGGGGCCTTCTGAGATCTCTGGACTGTGGGCTTTTTCCTTAGCTGAGGAGTGCTCTTCCTGGCCTTGAGGTGGGCACAGATTGAGAGGCCTGGGAGGGAATGTATGGAGGCCTCTGATGTCAGCCCAGTTCTGCAGGGAAGGAAGCGGCCCCTCCACAGCTACAATCCACTGCTAATCCACACTGTCGAATCAATAATTGAGAGGAGGGTTGCCAGCCAGACAGCCAGCTCATCAAGTGTTGCCTGAGGACACTCCACCTCCAGTTGCCAGGAAGTGTGACTCACTCCCTCAACTTTGGCAGCCTGAGCTGAGAGCCCGAGGCAGCAACCCTTGAAAAGACAGAACAGAAAATCCCTTGCAGAGCAACAGGGCAGTGGGGCTGGAGAGGCAAGTTGGGGGAGGCTACTTGATATCTGATCCTTCCTGGGCAATGGGTTGGAGCCTAGGCTGGATGTCTATTGCAATCAGGAGAGTGCTTCCAGCATTATCTGTTTTCATTCCAAAACCATGTCTTCTCTCACACTCCTGGTCCAGGAATTACCATGTCCTCCACCCTTCCAGATCTTTCCTTCCTCCATCTGAGTGATCCATCCAATGACAAGCCCCCTCTAACCCTGTTTGATCTTTCCTGGTAAAGTAGATGTGGGTTTTAATTATAAATGATAAGTTGAACCACCATAATAAGTAATATTCATTTAATATCTGTCCTGTGCCTTGGCACAAAATTAAGTGTCTTACCTCTATTTATTCATTCAGTCTTCCCAACAAGATAAATAAACTGAGGCATGAAGCAGACTATGTGTATGTGCCCGATAGAGAGAGATTGAGGTGAAGAGGTACAAAGAATGATGAATAATGAGTTAGGGTGGTGGATCACTAAAGGCATGATGGGATGGATGCAAAGGAGAATTTAATCTTGAAGATAAGAAAGAGAATGAGCAGGGGGTGTGACCATGTACAAGGTTAGCCCAGTACCTGATGCACAGAAGGCACTCAATAAACCCAGGTTGAAGTAAATCATATAGCATACTTGGGTGAACATCACCAACTGTGAGACAGAACAGGAAGCAAGGTAGGAGGGATAGCCTGGCATCCATTGCTTTCCAAAGCTGCTGAGTGGCAGAGCTGTCCCTAAAAGCAGGAGCAAATTTTATGACAGCATCTCACAGATTTCTCATAATAATGAATTCCCCATTAAATGTCCTCCCAATCCACACGAGCTGATGGATGGACCTCTGAAACAGAACGTCTCAGCAAGATCTATGGGAGTGGCAACATACCAGAGGAGATGAGTGCAGTTTGTCATCAGGAATTGCCGGAGTCAAGGGAAGATGGGACCATTTGACAGGACTTAGTTTGAAAGCCAGATAACAAATGACGTTCTCATCCGTGTGGCGTCAATGCTCTGATGACTGGGCAGTGTCGGGTATACCACAGAGCACTTCCCTGCAGAATGGGCTTTGAGATGACTGAGTGAAATGAAATTTTAAGGCACAGCCCAAACCAAACAAGCAGGTGAAAGTAATAAGCAAAACAGGAAAACAACCCACGGTGGCCAGTACCAGTGTCATCTGTGAGAAACAGTCCCCCACACTGGATGGATTGAAATAACCCCTTCAACATCACCCCCATGGCTCCTGACTCAGACAAGGGCCCAGAAATCTTGGCTCTGTTCATCCTTTCGTTGGCTCACACTTAGTGAAGGGCTTCTATGTAAGGAACTCTGTGAGCCTAGAATATCCATGACTGAACAAGTCCCCATCCTTCAGATGTTTGAGGACAGTTGCCAGAACAATCCCAAGTCAGGGTGGAAGGTCATAGTTAGAGGCTTGTGATACTATATTTTGCCAGATGTCATGAATTCAGAAGTGTCAACCAGCACATGGGTTTACTGTGAGAACTGAGGGAACAGGGGCAAGTGTACTCACTGCCTTGAATGAGAAGGCATTCCTCAGGGAATGGGGCTGGGGGAGAGGGGGCAAGAAAGGATAAATAGGTAGGAATTTGATCAAATTACTCTATGTTCATATATGAAAGTTCTCAATAAAAACTTGATTTCAAGGTGTTGTGGTCAGCTTCTTAGTTGCTGCTTAGGAAGAACCCAAACAAAAGCGGCTTGTGGAGGAATGGGTTTATTTGGCTTACGGACTTGAGGGGAGACTCCATCCTGGCAGGGAAACGATGGCATGAGCAGAGGGCTGGACATCACCTCCGCCACAGCACTGCAAACAGCGGCAGGAAGGTGTGCCAAACTCTGGCAAGGGGAAGCTGGTTTATAACCCCATAAGCCCGCCCCCAACAACACAGCTTCATCGAGGTTGTAAAACCCAAACTGCCATCAGCTGAGGATCGATCTATCAGAACACATTCATTTGTGGGGGACACCTGGATCAAACCATGACAAAAGGTTTTCTTGTTTTTTAATTCAAAACAGTGCCAGCACATTGGAGATCTCCAGATGGCTACTTTGCTTCCTGGATACCTGTCTGTCTCACAGCTCTGTAACACACCACGGCCTTCACCTGTCGAAGCTAGGCTGTTCACTATTTCATGAACTTTACACCCATCCGTAAGACACAACTAACTTACAAACTCCATGTCTGCTCCAGCCCACTCAGTGCAGCCCGTGCTACTTATTTCTGCTCTCATTTTTTTGTTTAAAGAACAGGTTTTAAAATATATTTAAATTTTTTAATGAGCATACAAAGTGTTAGGCTTCCTTATGTGACATTCTCCTCCTCCTGTCTTCCATTCCTGGTAACCCTCTTTCCAGGTTTATGCCACGTGTGTTCGGTGGCCTCTGTGCCTCCTTCAAGGCCACCTTTCTATTCATATTGCAAGGACCCCTTTCTAATTTCATGACCTATATGGACACTTAAATATATATGCATGTATGTACATATATGCATATATATGTAGCCAGAATCCACGTATGAGAGAATGTGTAGTATTTGTCTTTCTGAGTCTGAGTTTCAAGTCATTTCTATCCATTTCCAGCAAATTTCATTTTCCTTTATATTTTCTGATTAAAATTCTATTGTATATATGTACCTCATCTGCATGATCCATTCATTAGTTGATGGACAGCGAGTCTAATTCCATTTCATTGGTATCGTGAATAGGGCAGCAATGAACATGAATGTGAACTATCTATGTGATACGATAAAGAGCCCTTTGGGTATAAGCCCAGGAGTTACATAGTTGGGTTATATTGTTAATGTTCAGTTGTTAATGTTTTTCAGACACCTCCTCACTGACTTGCATAATGGCTGTACCAATTTGCACTCCCATCAAATGTGAATAAGGGTTGCCTTTTTCCCCACATCCTCATTGATATTTGTTGTTATTTGTTTCAGTGATGACAGCCATACTGATTGGGGTTGGATGGGATGTTCAAGCAGGTGGAATTTCCAGATCAACAAGTGGTTCTCAAACCAGCTTGAGAACCAGGACAACAGAATCTGAGCTTTGAACACCCCTGTGAAGGGCGGGCATGCTCTTCCCATTTCATACATCGGAAATGAACCCAAAGAGCTAAGTGACTTCCCGCCCTCCTACCAAGGTCAGCCGGTGGCTGAGTTGCATGGATCTTTGTCCTCTCAAGCTCCATAATACTAAAGAGAGAAGACGCCCACTCAGATTCAAATCTTGATTTTGCATTGCCTTGAAAAGTTCTTCCCTTTCCCCATGCTTATTCTTCATCGCCATGATCCTTCTGGGATTGCCTCCTCTTGGTCAGTGAGCATGGGCTAACCTTTCAGAATGGGGCTAACATTAGATACAAACCTGATAACTCACACATGCTCTTTTCTATGCCCTTTGTGTAGTTGGAGAAGCCCTGATAAGACATTGCTAATCTTTCCACGTCCTCAAGAGCATGGCACATGAATATGAATTTTTCTAGAAATTTCAGGCAGTTGCTGTTATGGTGCTGGCTGAGGGAGGTTCTTGAGTCCCATATGTAAACCCTGCTATTGCTTTCTTTGTGCAAGTTTAATAAGGCTAGGACCATAATTGTAAATATTTTAAATCTCAATGTGTGGCCAAGTGGGATTCATTATAAACTACATCTGTACTTAGATTCATATTTTCCAGCTCAGCAGTGGAAATGTCACATGGTAAGATACCAGGGTCCAGGACCAAGCCTGCCTCTAGATGCCAGAGGTGAAGCATTTATTTCCATCCTCACCTCCTATTTTCCTAACAGTTCTTCTTATTTAGGTTTTTGCCCAGACTGAGACGGGAGCCTGATGAAAAAATAATAGATATAAATTGTGCTTCAGTCATTGACTGTTTATCTTAAGAAGAGAAACTCGTTTCTAGGCTGTCTGATAATTGAACATCCAAAAAGTTCACTAAGAAAGGGAAAGGGCAGACCAGCACAGAGTGCCATGGCCAGCATTGCACTGTCTTCATTAGAGGGAAGAGGCTGCTGGTCTTGTAATTTTTCTAAGTGGGGGCTTTATTTTTTACTAAGTGTGACACCCACTACCTAAACAGTCCATCTGTTCCTTCTTAAGGCTTGGAAAAAGGGTGAAGAGTCACGTTGCTGGCCTGGAAATAAGGATCAGGCCCATGAGGAGAACCTGGATGAGCCTTTGCACATAGTTATTCTGCCAATGGTTCATTTGAATAAACAATGAGCATTTTACACCTGGCCACTGTAGGAGCCAATGCTGTACACCCTCCTGAAAGTCTCCCCCAAACTCACCCTGAGTGAGTCATCCCCCTCTGTGTTCCAATGAGCTGATGTGATAGAACCACTTGTCACATGGTGGGAAGACTTCAGATTTACACAAGTGCCTGTACCTATGGTCTGAGGGAAGGACTGTGTTTTTCAGATAAACATATATATATATATATATATATATATATATATATATATATATATATATATATATATATATATAACGTATATGTTATATATATGTATCAGATATATGTATGTTTATTTAAAATAAACATACACATATATACATACATATATATGTATATATTTTTTGAGAAGAAAATATGGGTGCACCATGCCTCTTGCCACTGCAAAAAAACTGCAGATACTTGTGTCACTTTGTGCATCTGGCTCTACTGTGGTACTGGGAAATCTAACCCAAGCTGGCACCTATAATTAAGTCATGAATGCCAATGTAGGGAGATGGCTATGGGTTGTCCATGCAATCACAAAATCCTTATCTGCTGGGACCAGAGGAAGAATTGATAATAGAACAGGAAGTCATGCGGCCATGAAAGCAGAGATTAGAGCTATGGGGCAAGAGCCAACACGTGCTGGCAGACACCAGAAGCTGGTGAGAAAGAGTAGCTTCTCCCATGGAGCTTTCAGAAGAAAACAGCCTTCCTGACTCCATGATTGGAGTCCTGTGATATTAAGTTCAGAGCAAATCTGATGTGACTACATTTGGGAATGTATTATAATACCAGTAGGAATGCAATGGAGACTTTCCAATTACCCTTCAGTATTGTAAGTAGCACTTCAGGCGAGTCAAGCATTATAGTATGTGTGTTAAGTGCTATTTCTTCACTATCTTTAGGGAGACCTAAAGCAGAAGAACTTATTCTAGAACTGGTGCACCCCAGAAGGCTTCCTGGAGGGAATGACATCTCAGCTGCCACCTGAAAGCTAGGTGTGAATTGTTAATCAGAAGAGGAAGCTCAGGTAGAGTCAGTGGCTACAGGTAGAACTTCCTGTGCCTAGTATACCTCATCACTTCATGCCCCGTGTGATTTTCCTCTCCACCTCTCTAGTCTACCTACCTCATACCTGCACACAGAGGCACACAGACATGCACACAGTCTTTCCACAAATTTGTTAGCTTAGCAAACGTCTAGCCATCACTCAAGATGTCTGCAATGCCTGCTCTATAAGAAAGCCATTTCCCTCCCACACCTTCCTCTGTGTGTCAGTCTCCATTCTTGTTGACTGCACCTCAGGATCCTAGAAGTGATGGCTTAGGTACCCTTGATCAGGAGTTAGTCCTGGCTCCAAGTCTTAGTACTGCTTTTCTCTTTCTCTTCCCCTTGGGAATCAGAATGACCTGGATAATGGGAAGGCTTGAGCAGAGAGAATTTTCCAGGCTAGGTGGAATTTTTGTCCTGAGGATTTCTAGGGTGCTTGGAGTTCTTTCAAAGAGCAGAGACCTGATGGGGAATGTAGAGGTCATGGTTGGGTCTAACATCTGTGTACGAAGTTGAATCGATTATGTGTTTCCCCTTCCTCTTCTACCTAGACTAGGAACAAGCAGCTGCCTGATGAAGGAAGGGGTGTTTTTTCTCCATTTTGTACTGGTTGCTGTGGTGTCAGGAGACACGATCCATCTGCAAGTCTCAGTGCTCTGTGTCACAAGGCAACCAACAGTCCTCCATTAATTATTCAGGTTTTCATTAGGAGCAATAATGAGAAACAGTTGAAATGATAGATTCCTAAGATTACTGGGGAACCCTAAAATATTCATGTAGTCTCTAGTGAGCAACTTTTTTTAAGGTAGAAGGATTCCTTGTGATCTTGGAAATCAGAAAATCTCAGTTCAAATCCTGGCCTTTCAATAGCTGTGTTGTGATGTTTACTTCATCTCTGAGCATCAGTTTTCTCATCCGAGACATGGGTTAGCCTCAGGCTAAAGATTGTGAAGAAATGGCATTTAATACACGTGATACAATGCTTTGCTTATGCTCACTGTAGAGGTTTGGAAAATAGTACTTACTAGTGATAGGTAAGCTGTAATCAACAGGGTGCTGATCTGGTGTGGTTCAGTTCAGTTCACAGTTAGTTACTTCTTTTTTTTTTAAATGTTTTTTAAATATACACATATATATTTTATTTATTCATTTTTAAGCAGAGAGAGAGAGAGAGAGAGAGAGAGAGAGAGAGAGAGAGAGAGAGAGAGAGAGAGAGAGAGAGCGCACCAGGGCCACCACCTTGTGGGTCTGGCTTATATGGGTCCTGGGGAATTGAACCAGGGGCCTTAGGCACTGGAGGAAAGTGCCTTAACCCCTGAGCCATCTCTCCAGCCCCCACAGTTAGTTACTTCTGATTTTGGATGAGGCTGTTCTCTTAGGTACAAGGCTTTTGGGGGATTTGTAGACACAATTGCTCATCTTCAAATGGCCATGAAATTTTAGGGAGAATATAATCATTATAATTATTAAATTGGAAGATGACCCATGGAGGAGGTTATCCAGTGGAGGGGGGAGGGGAGGGCAGCGGGGAATTGGGGATAATAACTCATTGTTTGCCCACTAAATGTTGTAGCTCATTATGGACAATAAATTAAAAAAAACCAAAAATTAAAAAATTGGTTACAAACAAAAAAATTATTAAATTGGAGGGTATCAAATAGCATTCTTTTTATATTTTTATTTACTTATTTGAGAGAGAGACAGATACAGAGAAAGAGGAAGACAGAGTAAGTATGGGCATGCCAGGTTCTCCTGCCACCGCAAATGAACTCTAGACACATGTGCCACTTTGTGCATCTGGCTTATGTGGGCACTAGGGAATTGAACCAGGGCCATCAGGCTTTGCAAGCGACTGCCTTTAACCACTGAGCCATATCTCCCGCTCTCAAATGCTATTCTTACAAGGAATAAAAACTCCTCTACTCATCAGTTTCTACCTTTGAAAGGATTTCTATGATTCTGTTTAACCAAGAGTCTGTAAAGTTCTTGAGGACACGTGACACTGTGCATCCCAATGTTCACTAGGGATCAGAGATTTTACCTCCCTTGAAGCCACAGGAGCTCAGAAGTGGTCTGGTTCATAATCAACTGAGCACAGCAAAGAAGAAGCGCCATGAAAATCTGCTCATGTTACACAATGTCACATAAGTGATTCTGTGACTTCTTTGTCCCTAAATAATTGGAGTAGAGTCACATGAGATAATGTGTGCAAAAGCATTTCAAAACTAAAGTTTTCATTGTAATGAATCATTATTATTCTAATTACCGCTAATACTAAGAACCTAATATAGCACGGACCAATTATCAAGATAAGAGTATTGCTGAAGTTGTGAACATTTGGTGCTCAGCTTTATGCTGTTTTGCTTTGTTCTCTAAACTGTTTCCTGCATTTTAATCTCCCCGCCTCTAGTCCAAGTATCTTGTAAGTATGAGCATCTACTCATTCAATACAGTTCGTTACTTCAGGATCCTTTGCTAAGTGCTTCCCACGAGCCAGGCACAGAGTATAGCACCGTGTTCAGGAAATGAAAGGAACACTTTTCCTGCCCTCCATAAACTTTCTGTCTGATGGAGACAGTCAATCAAGAGATGATGGATAACAGGGAGGAATTCTCTGACAAACTCAGCAGATTCTCAGAGATCACAAGGTAGGCCAGGTTTAGGGACCAGAGGATGAGGCCACAGTGGACCCAGTGGGGGAAAGAAAAAGGTGTTTCCATTAAAGTATATTAAAGAGCAAACAGGAAGTAGTAGGTGAATGCATGGGGGACAGGACAGACCCAGACAGCACAATACACTTGTATCCAGCAGCAGACAAGATATGTAGGAGTGTAGCGTGTATTTGCAATGAAGTTGAAGAAGTTTTTGTTATCTATTGTTCCATAGGAAATATCCCCAAACCTGGTACCTACAATAGTGAAAAAAAATAAAGCAATTAAAACCCATTCAGTTGCTCATTGTTCTTCCACTTGGCGATTGCTGTGCTCTGGGGGGAAGTTTGTCTCTTCTCCTAGTGGATTGACTTCAGCTCCTGAGTTAAATGGGGTCACTTCTGCCACATTCAGACCAAGTCATAGGGCCCTCGAGACTCCAAGCAAAGTTGATCAGAATGGAGTAAGTGGCAGGGGTGGGTGTGGTGATAGACACAGTAGCCCTGATTTTAAGGGGTCTGCTACACAAGGATGTCATGCCTGGTGGCCATGGCATTCATTACCTCACAGAGGCTGGTGCTACCTACACAAGACTTGGAGAGTCCGATGGCAGCAAAGATGGATGACACAAATACAGAGGGGCTAGTCGGAAGAAGGGTTTCAGGAGGGGAAGAAAGGGAGATGGGAAGACATCATTGATGATCACAGTGCCTTGCCTCCATGAATGGAGGTTGTCAATAAAGAGGTATAAGAACCCCGCAGAGAATGACGTGATGAACAAGGGACCCATAGCTGCAGCCATTCAATCAACACAAGATAAGCCAATGAGACAGAAACCAAGGATTTTCGACACAAGACCCCTAAGCTCACAACATTAAAGCAGCCTTAATACTCACCCACCACGACTCAGGGAACTGAGTGGAAGAGGGGGCGGAAAGATTGTGAGAGCCGTGGTGGGGGAGACTATCCAGAGGCATGGCACCCCTCAGTAACAACACATTTGCGCCAGGAGGACCGGGCTGAGTACTAGGCTATCCAGGGTCCCCTGCCACAAGGACTGATCCAGACGGCCCATGGAGGAGGATATCCAGCTGATTGGGGATGGGGAAGAGGGGCATTGGGGAACTGGGGATAACAACTCATTGTTGGCCCACTAAATAATGTAACTCATTATGCACAATAAAAAAATTAAAAAAAAAGAATCTTGTGGTGTGGCCACGAAAGGATAACTCAGCAGGGAAAAAAAGAATGGGCCACGTGCTTGGAGAAAGTGTCTCTTGGAAAAAAAACGACAAATGCATTGGAGAAGGTGGGGTCAGAAACAAAGAGGCCAGTTTTCAGGGGGCACCTGCATCTGAGAACCCAGAGGAGAGGTGAGGGCGAGGTGAAGTTATCCATCTGACAAACATCTATATGAACATGTGCTAAGAATTCAGTAATAAACAAGCAAAGAAACAAAATCCTTGCTCCCTTGGAGTTTACACTGTAATTCTGAGAATTAGAAAGTCAAAAAATAAAAGGAAAAGTGTACAATATGCTTTAAAGAACAAAATCATTGTGAGCTGGGACAAGCTATAGGAAATACATGTTGTTGTTTGGTAAAGTGACCAGAGAACAGCTTCATGAATCCAGTTAAAGGAGGAGAGCTGGGACCATAGGCAGTCCAAGCAAGGTGTCTGTGTGGCTTGTGTCTTCCGAGAGCCATGCAAGACAATCTGGTTTTGGCCTCTCACTAACTTTCTTGGCTTGTGGAAACATCCAGATGTCTTTCTTCACCTTCACATGGTGCATCCCTGTACACACAATACTGGTCCAAATGTCTCTTTTAATAAGCACACCAGTCTTGTTGGACTAAGTCCCGTCCTAAGGAGCTCATTTTAGCTCAGTTGATTCTGTAAAGATTCTGGCTCCAAATATTCCAAACTCTTAGGTATTAGGCATTAGGACTGTAATACATACCTGTTTGATATAACAGGTCCCAACTTATGAGTGGTTCTGGGGCAATAATGTCTGGATCACATAGAACCTTGACTGGTAGGAGGGGGGTCCTATTTCCTTTGTGAACTGGGAAGTAACTCATTGGATACTGGGCAGAAGAGCTATGTAATTCGTCTCACGGTTTTTGAGTACTATATCAGCTGCTATGTTAGACATAGGCTGAAAGTGAAGGACCATAGTTAGAAGGTGACTCAAGAGGGAGAGATACTGATGACAGGACCAAATGAGCAATGGTAGAATCTGTGACCAGCTCAGCTTCTGGGCACAAGGACCAGCTGATGAGTTAAAGGAGCAGCGAACAGATGGTGTTGTGATAAACTCTGGGCTTAAAGTAATCCATCCAGAGCTCCAGTTGTGGACATCTGACATTTGAGATGCCTTTAGTATCCAAAGGGGGATATCAGGTGCACAACTAGATATGCAAATTTATATTTCCAGGAACAGTCCAGACTGAAAGTTTAAACAGGAAAATGATCAGTACACGAATATTTAACAATATGCAACTTACAAGCATCTTCTCTGAGTTTGTGATGCAAAACAAGATGATAAACCCTCTCACACAATGCCACTGTGAGAATCACCTAAGTCATCTGAGAAGAGCGCAGACAGCATGGCCTAACATACATGACTCTCAGGGCGCAGACCTTGGTGACTGCCCTCTGATTCGGGTCTCTCTTGTTACTGCTGTCAATGGCTGGGTTTCATTTCCAATTACCTTGAGTAGCTTTCAGATTTCCTAAGGAAGGTTCATCTCTGCCACAGGTGAATGCAACAGCATTGTCATCCTAACCCATCCACAGTTCCAAGCAAGCCTAGAGCAACACACAGAGGGTTAATCCCACACCACTAGGGATGTGCAAACCAGGAGCCAGGAAACCTCCATACCACATGCTGCCTTAGGGATCATCATGTACTAAAGCCCAAGATAAAAAGGCCTGACAAAGATTATTGACGGTTTACCTTTTAGTGAGTGGCTTGGATTGATTCTGCTCCCCTCCGGGATAGCTTTCTCTGTCCTTCCTCCACCCGAGAGGCCTGGGGACCAGTAACAACAACAAAATACAAATCTTCCATTTGAATAATTGCAAAGCTCTTCTTCCTAGCAAATAAAGTTCCCAGAGTGAGAAATGGCTCACAGCTTTAAAAAAATACATATATTTAGAATTGTTATGATTACCATGATTATTATTAAGAACTACTGGTGCACTGGATATTTTCAGAGACTATTTCCCTCTAATTGGATCTTCCCTTTAGTTTCCCTCTGGGTAGGTCAGCAATGTTAACCCTTAATCATCCAAGGCAATTAAATGCATGCAATTCGAATCTATGCACCAAAGACTGCTGAATTGTTACTCTATCGGTGGAGCCCATCATTAGAACCAGCTATTTAGGAGGAAGAGGCTGATAACCAGCATGTGAACTCTTACGTAACTGGTTTGAAGGGTCAAGTCATACATCTGCAAATGGTGGTGCACAGAAGTCCTGGAGACAGTGCAGACCCTCCCAGGAAATATCTCTCCAGACACAATCTTTCTCTGTGCTGTGTCTAAGACTCCATCTGGGCTGCTAAGTCATGACACCTTGAGGTCACATTTGGGATGGTAATGATGGTGACTTTAGTATGAGAACCAAATAGAAAAAAATCACTAATCTTAAAATAGTCTTTTAAAACACTTTTTAATACCTTGTGACTCTAAGGAAACAAGTTTCACTCTGGCTTTACTAAGCCCTCCCAACCTTGAAGCTAAGGCCATTTGTGACCTTTCCCTGTGTGCACCAGGTCTGATGGGGACTTCTAGAAAAGGGGTGATCTGTCATAATCTCAGGAGCTGTTTTCCATGACCCCAAATTGACTAGAACCATGGCTTCAGACTTTTTATTGGAACTCACATAAATACATCTTATATTTTGACTCAGTACTATGTATAAATACTCTACACGAAGAAAAATTTCCCAGATTTCTCAGAACAATGATTACCTTTTAAAACTTAGGGCACATTCTGATATATGTATATTCTTCTTTTGCGCATATGAGTGTGGGAAAACCAGCTTGTAAATGCTTGGGTCCATGTACATATGTGGGTGTGTGAATGTGGAGGCCAGAGATTGAGGTCTTTCTCTTCACATTTCAACTTATTTATTATTTCTTTTTTTAATATTTTATTTATTTTTCAAGCAGAGAAATACAGAGAGAAAGGAGAGAGGAGAGAGAGAGAGAGAGAGAGAGAGAGAGAGAGAGAACACCAGGGCCACCACCTTGTGGGTCTGGCATGTGTGGGTACTGGGGAATTGAACCAGGACCTTAGGCACTGAAGGCAAGTGCCTTAACCGCTGAGCCATCTCTCCAGCCCTATTTATTATTTCTTAAAAGTTAAAATTGTATCCTCTTTCCCTGTCCCATTCCACCGAGGCTCCTTCTCAGCGCGGTTACTGGTATTCACTGTGGGGTCATGAAGACCTTGGTTAGTCTCAGTATATTCCTACCCACCCCATGGAATCATTCCACTCCCTTCCCCAAATATTCCCCGTGTGCTTGGCAGTGTCTCCTGGGCCTCCACAGGCAGATGGGATGCGGTGACAAGTCTCATGGTAGGTGGTCAGCTATCTCTTCTTGTTGTATTGATGGATCCTGGATCTCCACACTATCCTCTACCATTTGTAAAATAAAATAGATTCTCCAACCAAGGGTGAGAGCAGCTTGTGTTAAAGGGGACGAGCACAAGTGCTTGAGAGACTTTGGGATGTGCGTATCCACTCTTCTTAGCCAAAGGGCAGTGGATTTTCTCTCTGGAGTCTATGACTTTTCTATCCATGGGATTCTGACTTGGTTCCCAGTACTAGGCGTGAGTTCTCTCCCATTGAGTGGGCCTCGTGTCCAATCCAAGAGCAATTGGTTATGTTTAGGTTGTGGGCCACTGTTGTACAGATTAGGGCCCAGGAGACATTGCAGAGGAAGTGGTGTCTCAAGTATTGCTCTCATTGTTAGCCTAACAACCAGCTCCAGATAGATGGTGAAAGACACGAGGTCACTCAAAACTTATCAAAGCAGAAATCCAGACATAGCAGAGAGCTCAACACTAAATCACTACTACGGTGGTTGTGGGCCACTGTATACTTCTTGCCTGGCTGATTGCATTCATAGCTTGAGGATCCCCAGCTGATTCATGCTCTTGGTTAGTCTTGTCTCCAGCAGATCCTATAGCATTTCCCCGTGCTATGGGCACTGGCTAGCCAGATTGGAACTGGCTTCCCTCTCAGTTCCAGTGTGATCATCAGTTGATTTTATGACTTCAGTTTTTGGTGTCTTCAGCAATAGGGTCTTACCTTGGACTTCTGGCAAGTAACCTAGTGTGCTTTGGCAATAGCCCACATTGTTTTGGGGATCTCATGGGTCTGCCTGGCTAAAAGATCACTGTGGGGGAGTAACCCATTTCTGGCCATTTTCTTTTTGGGGACAGAGTCTCTTACTGAGCCCAGAGCCCTCTGATTAAGCTAGGTTAGCTAGCCAGTTGCACAGAGATTCACCTGTCTCTGCCTGCTGAGCACTGGAATTACAATGCACACTCCCCCACTCAGCAGTTGTTCACTTATGGGGGTTCTGGGGATCTGAACCCAGGTCCCTGTGCTTTCGTGGTAAGTACTTTATCCACTGAGCCATGTCCTCAGCCCTGTATATTCTTTTTTAAAAAGAGTCAACTATGATAGTTAACTTGGGTTGTGTAATCTATAACAACATAGGTAGGAACACTAAGCCAGAGGAAGACACTCTGGCTTCCAGGTAGGAGGGTCACTGAAGACACAGACAGGCTAACCTTTCTCCAGAGAAAACAACCAGGGAATGTGAGACTCTCATAAAGACTTCTTCCTCCCCAGAGCCTTTCCCAGCATTTTTTTCTTCCTCCAGGTATCAAGTCTAATATACTAAGCTGACCTTAAAAGGAGGTCACAGGATTTCATTGAAGGCTCTTAATTTTGGCTGGACACTATTTTCTGTGATCTTGACCTTCTCAGACCATTAAACAACAGTTTGAGCCCTGTGTTTGGGATAGAAAGTTCCAGGGATTTATTTGCCCTCCAGGTCTGCAATCTTCCTTTCTTCCTGCTCTGTGCCTGGGAGACACATGAGTTCATTTTGCTACCCTATGGGCTGCAGTCTGTATTCCCCCAAGGCAGACCCCAGGAGGGGAACAGAGCAGGGACCAAGAGATCGGTACCTCGTGGCCTTGACTCTTTCTCTGTGAGTTCTGAGTTGGGGGCACTGGGCTCATTTGCCTAAGGCTAAAATGCCAACCAGGTATCTCCTCCCATATTCACAGCTACCTTCTTGGCAGGCAGCAGCCACCATCCTGTGTCCTTGAGGTTTAATGCACAGTGCACTCTGGCTTACAAGGGATAGTGTCACATCCTTGTTAGCTGTACTTTCTCTAAACACTCCTGAACTCTTCACCTGTGCCCTCAGATTGCAGTGGGTTTTGGAGTGAATTGCTTCAGTGTTCTTTCAAGGAAACATGCATAACACAGCTACCTCCCAGGTGTAGGTCCTTCAGAGCACAATCTTTTTTAAAAATATTATTTATTTATTTGTACATATTGGGGTGGGAGGGTGCATGCCAGGGTCTTTTGCAACTACAGATGAATACCAGATATTTGCATCACTTTTTGTATCTGGCGTACATGGGCAGTTTGAGAGTTGAACTTGGGATACCAGGCTTTGCAAGCAAGTGCCTTTAACCACTGAGCCATTATCTCACCCCCTGGACATGTACAATTTTGACAGACATGTTTGTTCCAGAGCTTCCACAGGGCAGTCAAGCTTTGCTAGGTCAGCTTCCAAGGTCACCCTCTTCCTGGGTCCAGGCCTGTTCTTCTCCCTTGCTTTTCGGATATTAAAGTTCTATGTTTTCTGTCTTGCCTCTCTAGAGCCCAATATGGCAGGGAACTGACTAACACCTAAAGTCTTTGTCATAGGAATAGCTCCCCACCAATCTTTCTCCCCAAGCACAATAACCAAGTTAGTAATAGTGTCCCCCAGTCTCTAGCTCTGAGACTCAGGAGAGAAAGCTGTCCACAGAGTGGGGGACTCCTCCCGCTGGGTAGTCACAACTGGAAGTTAATACCCACATATTAGACTTTGGCTCTTTCTGTCCCAGGATTTCAGGTAGAACCCAACCTCCCCAATTTCTTAAGATCAATTTGAAGAACAGACGGAAATCATATCCTGAACCTGTGGCTAGGATGAGATATATCAGAATATTCCCTGGACTCCCATTCTGAGGAGGAAGATAACATCCCACCTTGGGTGATGGGCCTGCTTGGTCCTGGCACAGGGACTTCAGTGCAGGCAAGGGAAATACTTACCTTACCTCCTTCATTCATTCTCTATGAGCACTTTCCCCAAAATAAATCTGTTCTGTCTTAAAGGCAAAGATCCAGAGATACTTAAGATCTCAAAAATAAAGCAGACTTAAAACTCACCCACTATGACTCAGGGAACTGCCATGGTGAGGAAGAATATTCAGAGACATTGCCCTCCTCAGCAACAATACACAAAGGGGGAGAAAGAAAAGAAAGAAAAACTGTCTACCTCTGGTGCAGTTCATAACCCCCTAACCTCTGGACAGATCCAGTATGCGCACCGAGGAAGGACCCCAGTGGGTAGGGGACAGAGAGGAGGGAAACACGGACACCTTCACAAGATTTGCTCATACAATGTATCTACTTATTCATAATAAAGATATTTTAAAAAGAAAAGGAAAAAGACAGAATGGGCATATGCCAGGGCCTCCAGCCACTGCAAACAAATTCAAGATGCATGTGACACTTTGTGCATCTGGCTTTACTTGGGTGCTAGGGAACTGAATCCTGGCCATTATGTTTTGCAAATAAGCACCTTAACCACTGAGCAACTGCTTCGGCCCCTATTCTTCCCTTGACTGAGATCATGGTATCATCTAAGCCAGATAATTACCACCTGGTTAGTTTCATTTCAAGAGAAAAGGAAAAAAAAATAAATCTTATTCTTCTGTTAAATTTTAATTGGTATATATTAATTATACAAAGTTATGGGTTTATTACGTTATTTTCATGCCTGTATGTTAAATGCTTTGCTCATATCATCCTCCAACAAAATAAATAAATAAATGAATAAAGATGCTAAGATTTCTTCTTAAAGGGGAAGGGATGAAATAAGAGGAAGCATCTGGACTCCACCCATATCACCTCTCCTCAATCCAGAAGGGTGCTGTAACCCTCATTTTCTTTGCATAGCTGCATCTCTCAGCAAACTGATATCCAAGGCAGGAATACATGAAACTCTCCTTGCTCTTCTCAGCTGTTTATGGCACCGTGTAGGTTTTCCTATAAATCTACCCATCATAAAGTGGCAGTGTATTTGTACCCATGAGTAGGAGGTAGAGAAGAATGTTACATCTTGGGGATGGAGGGGATGGAGATTGTAGGTTTTTGATTATATGTGTGTGACTTCCTGATCCTGTTTAAAACCCCATGCTGTAACCACCGCTGTGGCTATGGGACTATGACCGATTCTCCTTTGGACTTCCAGCACCAATTTCAAAGTCACCATAAAATGGGTTTCCAGTTGATTCTTACCTACAGAGAGTTACATGAATGGATAAATGAATTCTAAGAAAACCCCAATACCAGCATCAGAGCTGGGACAGTGACAGCCACTCTTCTCTGTTAAGGGGATCTTTCATCTGATGCTCAGGAGACAGCAGAAAAAGAGCAGTGTGTACTGTGACCAGGTCATTAGCTCTGATGAAGGAGGGTTGGGTGGGGGGTGAAAATTAGATGTAGGGTGCCATTAATGCAAGTGATCATGCAATGTGATGTATTTCTTCTTGAGACTGTAACTTAAATCCCAATTACGTTCTGGTGACAAATGAACTCACGGAGTCATTCATTCTGATGGGTGGAGCTCCTACCCTCTGTGTTACCATCACGTGGGGAAGGTGTATGACAGATTTCCAGATTTAATTTTAGTGCTTGGGAGCCCAAGTGGCACAATTACCAGATCAAGAGTGATGGCAGTGTATTAACGTGAAGAGTTCCTGTGAAGCCGAGCTTTAACTAGGGATGCTGGAACTTCCTCTTGCAAGCAGTTAGAGTTCCTGCTGGTCCAGGCTCTGACTTCTCTGAGACTTAGTTCTGTTCCTTCTCTCAAAAGGCTTGCAAGTTGTATCCCACTGTCATGGTTTGATCCAGGTGTCCCCCACAAACAAATGAATGTGTTCTGAATGATAGATCCTCAGCTGATGGCAGTTTGGATTTTACAACCTCGATGAAGCTGTGTTGTTGGGGACAGGCTTATGGGGGTTATAAGCCAGCTTCCCCTTGCCAGTATTTGGCACACCTTCCTGCCGCTGTTTCCAGTGCTGTGGCAGAGGTGATGTCCACCCTCTGCTCATGCCATTGTTTTCCCTGCCAGGATGGAGTCTCCCCTCGAGTCCGTAAGCCAAATAAACCCATTCCTCCATAAGCCGCTTTTGCTTGGGTTCTTTCTGCGCAGCAACTAGAAATATTTCTTTTTTAAAAAAAATATTTGCCATTGAATCAACACAGGATAGGCCATTGAGACAGGAACCAAGGATTT